>JAFEMH010003934.1:0-237390 GCA_022495995.1 Adenophora triphylla var. japonica
TGATTCTAATTTCAAATTTCAAATATCATATCAAATAGTTTTATTTATTCAAAAATAAATTAAAAAAAATTAAAAAATTTCCCTACTAAATAACATCTCAAATCTACTATATATAATAGCAAAAGTTTTTCAAGCTCCTAGAAAACTCCAAGTGGCACAATATAATTGGACAATTCCCACTAATCGTTTCTTTTGCAATGACAATAGATAAAAGTCAGGGTCAGTCGCTCGCACATGTTGGTCTTTTTCTTTCAAGACCAGTATTTAGTCATGGACAATTATATGTTGTTTTTTCTAGAGTAACTACAAGGAAAGAACTTAAAGTGCTTATATGTAATAGTCATGAACATTCAGATGACACGACTACAAATGTTGTGTACAAAGAAGTTTTTGACAAGTTATAATATATTACATAAAATTATCTCATTAATTTTTTGAATTGTATTTACATTTAACTTTTACATCGGTGTTTTATCCCCCGTCGGGAATCGACGGGTTACTCACGAGTTTAAAAAGAGGAGAGAGAATTAGTGGAGGAAATAGTGAATTTAAAAAGTGTCGTGAGTGTAGAGGAGAGAGAATTAGTGGAGGAAATAGTGGATGGGATAATAGAGTATTAATAAAATATTTCCTTTTAGGAAAGGTGACGCTTCAAACGGGACGCCATTTTGGGTAAAAAGTGACACTTGAAGTGGGACGGAAGGAGTATATATATATATTGTGTTAGAGATAAAGAAGGAGATTCATCAAATATTTAGTTATGTAAGTTGGTATTTAGTCAACTTAGAAAAGTTGCATTAGTAAGAAGTATTCTCCAATTAAAATTATCTATAGTATAAATCACACCTCCACTATCTACGGTACTATGAACAGGTTCCATCTGCCGAATTTCCAATTTTGCCCTCACTAAGTTGTCTCTTTCCCATTTTATCCTTAAAAATTAATTTTTTTTAAATTAAAAAAATTAAAAAAAAATTAATTTAAAAAAAAAAAAAAACGTGTGCTTGAACACGGGCTTTTACTAGTATTTAATATATTGAAATCCTAGTCATATTAGATTTTAATTATTCTGTTATTTATTTCCTCTTGTTATGTATAAATAGGGCATTTACAATATCAATAAAACTTAAGATATCTTCTTCCAATATTTATGAAGAGCATATGGTATCGGAGGCTTAGATCATGCGATAAAAATTTTACTTAGTATCTTGGTAGGTACAATCTCACTTTCTCTTGTAGGAATGGCAAATCATCCGAACCCGACCCAAATCCGAAAAGACCCGCCCCTAATAGGCTGGGATTGGGATTCAAAATTGAAAACCCACATTGGGTGTTTCTCCAAAGGGTTCGAGGTTTACCCCGCCACGCCTCGAACCCGCCCGATTAACTATGAATTACTAAAATACCCTTACTGCCGCTATACGAGATGTACGCTTAAGGTTCCAGATCCCCTCACAGTTCCATTCATCGTTCTCTCCCCCATCCCAATTCCTTTCCTCTTCCCTCCCAACTTCCCGGTCTGCCGCGCGCACCCCCACCCGCATGATGTCGTCGCTTCCCCCCAGCGTAGTGAGCCATCTCCATCACCTCTCTATCGCCACAGCCATCGCGCTTTCTCTCGCCATCACATGTATCTTCGCTTCCCATCCCCACATTCCATTTCTGTACATTTACGTCTGAATGTAATTTATTTCCATGTAATGTAGTCATGTATGAGGCTAACTAACGTGACATCTTTCATTTTCTAAAATTGTTCTTGTAAGTTTCTAAACATCTTTATTGTTATCTCAAGTTAAGTTTTACTGTACTGTTTTACGATTCCGTTATGTTTCGGTATACATTTAAATCTTTGGGTTGTTTAAACTTTCATTTTTATCGAGGTTGGGCGGCGGGCGAGTTCGAGAAAGGGTAGATGACTATAGGGCGGGTTTGGGAAATGAAGAACCCGTCTAGGAACCCTCTGTTACCTCATCCACTGACTCTGCTTGTTCCTCTCATATCTCTATGCTCCACAACTCTTGATTGTTGGCGTTTCTGAGCCAAAATATATGCCAACCCATCCAAAAGCCATATAAAGCAAATCAAAGACCACCTCAGTAACATCACAAGAAAGGTACTCGATTCGGTATCGAATACGAGACATGGAAAACTTGTGCAGGCAACCTCACGAAGCCACTAGGCCGTCCCATTAAATATTTTTTTTCTTTTCCTTTTCTCTTAAAATCATTTTATTTCTTTATCAATGATTTTTCTTTTCCCTACTGAAGAAAATTTATTTTTTTATCTCAAATTATTATCTTAAATCAATGTCTTTTCCATAGTCGCATTACCCAAAATTTCCTTTTTGATGAACTCCATTAAAAACTCCTCAACAAGGAGTTAACCCCTCAAAAACCAATCACACACAACCATCACCTTCCCTGCCATCCGTTGCCTATAGGGGTGGAAATGGTTCTGTTTAGCTCGGATTGGACAAATTTAGAAGTCTATAAAACTGCTATTTGCTATCGGTTTGAAAAAATTTCAAACTGAGCTAAACCATAAAAAAAATCTGACTAGCTAAATCAAACCGCCATGGTTCGATTTGGTTCGGTCTAAATACGTGGTTTAATTTGCGGTTTAATTTTGCGGTTCGGACCACGGCTCCAAGCTGTGACTCCAGACCATGATCTAAACCTGCATTTCAAACTATAATATTTTTTTGTTGCAACCATTTTAAAAAATTAATGGCTGAGATTAACTAAAACTTTGAAGGATGGTCAGGGATTGCGGTTTCATGATTCGGTTGTACGCTTGATTTCACGCTCTTCTATCTTAATGGCTGCGGCTTTCACGATTTGGCAAACTTGTGGTTCGGTCTTACAAACGATTTGGCTCGGTCTTTGTTCGGTTCGGTTTAGGATTGCCCAAACCACGGGCGAGCTGAATGATATGGTCTGTTAATTTCTCAAATTGAGCTAAACCACTTATGTATAAAAATTGAACAAAACCACACGGTTTAGTCTGTCGGTTTGACTCCCAACCCAGATTATTTAAGACCAAACCACACGGTCATTCTCAGTTGCCTATGCATCCAAAAATCTTAATCCACCCGAAGCTTTAACCCATTTCAGGCCCTACACAATATCCACCCAAACTCCATCTCGGCCACTCTCCTAACACCAATGCGGCATCGGTGTGCTCCCTACGAGAGGACATTGTCAATTTTGTCGAAAGTAGAATGACACTTCTTGAATCAATGCCAAACTTTTCGCCAACCTCACATCCTCAAGTAAGTTTTCCTAACCCTACCTCCACCCCACACTCAATCAAATTTCCAAAATCCTACTAGATAACACGAATCCTCGCCCTAAACCATGGCCCTCAACCCACCTATCTGAGCGCCTATTCCGCCACCACCTCCAAATCAACCCACACCCGGTTGGCCCTCCAATAGTGGAGCCACTCCACCCATGTTACTCATGATCTCAATAACCTCTCCCATTCATTCCCACTTATGATAGCACCGAAGAACTTCTCATTGGTGATGGCTCCGGAGTCTTTCATTCCCCTTGTAATTTTATTACTCTCCCCTTCAAAAAAAAAATAATTCTTCTTAATTTTTTTCCTTATGCTTAATGTAACGTTGAGTCTTATTTCTCATCTTCTCTCAATCTCCCTTTGAAAACCAAACCTAATTTGTTTGTCAAGACATAAAATCGCCGTCCCGCGTCATTGCCATACGTAAAATTATCGTCATTCACGAGCGTAATAAGCAATAACAACAAACAACAACAAGTCTTCCAAAAACAACAAAGTATTCAACAACGATGAAAATCTTCCAACAATAACAAAGTCGTGCCAGACCAAAACAAAGGCCCGACAACTAACAAAATCTTCAACAGCAATAAAGTTTTACAGGCAACAGCAAGTCTTCATTATGTCCAAGATTGGACTCTCCTATCAGGCTGCCGTCCCAGTCTTGCCGTGGCATGTTAGAGATAAAGAAGGAGATTCACCAAATATTCAGTCACCTAAATTGACATTGAGCCAACTTAGAAAAGTTACCTTAGTTAGAAGTATTCTCCAATTAGAATTATATTTACTATATTAGAATCCTATTCATATTAGGCTTTGTTATTACCTTATTTACTTTCTCTTGTTATATATAAATAGGGTCTTTATAATATCAATAAAACTTAAGATATTTTCTTCAATATTCATTAATATTTATTAAAGCTTACAATATCAACCATTATTATTAAACAATTCTTGAAAACGAAATACTTATAGCACTTTACAATCACTCTTAAACTGAATTAAATATTTTCTTTTTTCCTTGCATAAAATAACAGCACACACCACATTCCATATAATTTTGGTAGTAGAGATCACTACAAGTACATGAAATCCAAGAAATGCCCATGGCACTCCCAAACTACCAATTAAGTAAGGAAAAATAATTTACTAGACCGAATGACAATATCGGCTGCATTTATTGTACTGTACAACCACTTAATGCATTGTGTTCCATTTCTGACCGATTTGGAGATTATTTTACAAAAAGAAAAAAAAATCAACAAGATTTGGAGATTATTTTTAACTCTTAAACTATGGTACTACTTGGCAGTAACTACCAAATATTACCTCCCAAAATAGATTAAAAAATTTCAAATTTACTTTTGATAAAAAATAAATCTGATTTTTTTAATTAATTGGGACGGGGCAGTATTCAACTTTGACTTTGACTTGACACTCACTTTGTAACTACTCCATCTCGATAGTTTCCTCCATTTACCCTTCTCCTAACAGATCCAAAACAGCGCACTGAAGTTGGAGATGATGATTTACCGTACATGTGTCCATCATCCATCCCATCATCAAATAATGACCCAAAGCTCAAGAACCTCCTCCTTGACCTAGAAACATTGGATGACGAAGATGATGGATATGACGACCATGATGATGAAAATGATGGTGATGATGGATATGAAAATGATGATGTCATCATGGTTTGGGGTTTCTTGAGGTGGATCTTGAGGAGGAGAATGTTAAAAAGCTTACATCTTGAGCTCTTTTTGTTGGGATTTTGTGAGTTGGTGTAGTAGGAGGGGGGTGGGGTGAGGGGAGGGAGTGAATTGTCAGAAAATTTATGTTTAGGGGTACCTGGTTGAATTTCCCAAGTGAAAGGGATAGCACCAGAAACACCTCCATAGTAGACTCTGAAAGAAGGATTGGCAAGGGAAGACTCCTTGGAGACTAACCTAGAGAAGAACTTGTCATCTTGTTTGATTTGTGGGGTCTTTTTTGGAAATTCAGGGTTAGTAGTCACCATGTTTGAGCTCTTGAACTACAAGACTGGCTAGACACTCACTTCAAAAGAGAGATGAAGAAAAACTGGTGTGTGTGTGTGTGTGTGTGTGTGTGTGTGTGTGTGTGAGAAAGAGAGAGAAGGGGGGGAGGGGACGAGTGTGTGTTTTGAGTATAGGGAATGAGAGTAATAATATTTGGAAGAAGTGTTTCTTATTGATGTAATACAAGGTATATATACAAAACTATCTTGGAGGATAATAACTAAAATCTAGGAAAAAAATTACAAAAACTAAGTATATAGTGTTATACATGAATAAGTAGAGCTAGGTGGAAGAGTTCATATCAATGAGTTGTAGACGAGTCCATATCAATAATCTCAGTGGGTGAAAAAGAGTCCATATGATCAGTAATCTCAGTAGGTGAAGAAGAGTCCATAGTAGTAATATCTCTATCATGCCCCCGCAAGATGGACGACCGATTTAGGAGACCAATCTTGGACACGCACGTTTGAAACTGGGACGGCAGTGAGAGGTTTGGTGAGTACGTCCGCTAAGCGATCTCTGCTTGAGACAAAATAAACCCGAAGACTTTTATTCTGAACATGCTCACGGACGAAATGATAGTCGAGACCAAGGTGCTTCATGCGAGAGTGAAACCGTGGGTTTGCAGCAACATATGTGGCTCCCATATTATCACAATAAATCACAGGAGGTGAAGAAGAAGGGAACCCAAGCTCATGAAGTAAGTTTCTGACCCACAAGACTTCGGTCGTGGTGGGTATGCTTGCACATATTCTAACTTCGGTGGAGGAGCGGGCAAGAGTTCTTTGCTTCCTTGAACTCCAAGAGATAGGATTCTTACCCATATAGACAATGTAGCCCGTGGTAGAGATATAGTCATCCTTGTCACCAGCCCAATCGGCATCGGTGAATGCATGAACTGAGGTGGGAGAATCTTTCGAGAAGTAACCCGTGAGATGAGGTGCCAACAAGAAATCGAAGGAGGCATTTAAGGCGAGCCGGTGATTTTCTCCGGGGACGATGCACATACCTGAGAAGAGGCGATTCTTACTGCAAGGAGATGTCAAGACGGGTGAGAGAGATATATTGTAGACTTACAACAATGGCACGGTACTCTGTTGGGTTCTGAGAGAGAGAGAACCACCTTTGGCCGAGAGAGGGGATTGTCTGACCATAGGCAGGTGTCGGAACGTGTTTGGCGTTAGCCGTATTCGTCTCGATGAAGAAGATCGAGAGTATATTTATGCGACTAAGGAATAGACCTGCGAATGGGGATTACTTCAACGCCAAGAAGTATAAAAGTGGGTCGAGATCCTTAAGAGAAAACGAGTAGAAAAGGTGGAGATGAATGAAGAGAGAAGTAAGGGATCGGAGCCGGTGATGATGATGTCATCAACATAAACAAGGAGATAGAGAAGGCCATTAGGGCGGCGAAGAGTGAAGAGAAGAGTCAGAGATGCGGTTTGTAAACCCAAGAGAGATAAGATAGGAACGAAGTTCATTGTACCATGCCAGGGGCTTGCTTGAGGCCATATAGAGCTTGTTTTAATTTGCACATATGTGAGGGAAAAGAAGGATTTGTGAAGCGAGAGGTTGGGCCATAAAGACCTCTTCAGATAGGGAGCCTTGAAGAAAGGCATTGTTGATGCTCGACTTGATGAATTTGCCATCCATTTATGGTGGCAATGGAGGTTCAAATGGTGGCGGGTTTGACAATGGGACCGAAGGTTTCGGATGAGTTAAGGCCGGGGTGTTGATGAAAACCTTTGGCCACAAAACGGGCTTTGTGGCGATCAATAGAGTCATCAGATTTGTACTTTGTTCGAAACACTCATTTACAACCAATGAGATTTTGAGAGGGAGAGTGGGGGACAAGGCTCCAAGTGTCATTACGAATCAAGGCATCATATTCTTCGTGCATGGCTCGGTGCCAAACGGAATTTTTAAGGGCTCTGAGTGATATTGGTAAGGTTTTGCCCAGGGATGAGATAGGGGAGCGATAAGGTTGAGCCGGGTAATGGGTTTGGTAATGTTATTTTGAAGACGGGTTCTAAGGCGACTGGGAGGTGGAGAGGGCAAGGAGAGGCTACGTGATGCGGCACGGTGAGAGGCGTGGAGGTGGGGTGGGAGGCCGAACGGAAACGAGAGGTAGAGAGGCTGTGGTGGGGCGATGGGCGTGGGTAGTTGAGAGGTGGGAGGAATTTGCGGAGAGGTGATTAAGGGGATGGATAGGGAGCACCATTCATCGAGGGATATGGGAGGAGGAACCGAATTGATGTCTTTGGAGAAAGGAAAGTCGATTTCAATAAATTTGACATGTCAGGAGGTATATATTTTGTGTGAGGTGGGGTCTAGGCAATAATAGGCACTTTGGGTGGAGGAGTAACCAACAAAGACATAAGGGGCATATCGGGGGTCTAGTTTGTGGGATGTGTAAGGGCGGAGCCAAGGATAGCAGAGACATCCAAAGCTATGGAGTTTGAGGTAATTCGGATCTTGATTATGAAGAGTTGAGTAGGGAGAGTGGAATTTCAGAGTTGGAGTTGGAATGCGGTTTATTAAGTAGCAAAGGCGAGAGGCTAATACTTACGAGGCATAGAGGAATGAGTAAGAAGAGAGAGACCGGTTTCAACTATATGGCGGTGGCGACGTTCGGAGTAGCCATTGTGTTCGGGAGTATGGGGTGGAGAGGTGAGGTGTTGAATACCAAAAGATTTGAGGAGGGGTTGAAGACCAATGTATTCACCGCCATTGTCACTAAAAATGGTTTTGATGGATCGATTAAAAAACTTTTCCACAAGAAGTTTGAAATGAGAGAAGACAGAAGTTGCATTATTTTTGTGTTTCAGAGGGTAGAACCAAATATATTTAGAGAAGTGATCGACGAATATAATGTAATATTTGTAATTGTCAAAAGATGGGATAGGGGATGTCCAAACATCAATGTAAATAACATCTAAAGGATCAAAAGAATGAATAGTATTATCAGAGAAGGGTAATTTCACTACCAGAAACAGAGGCTTTAGCGACGGAATCAACAGCGACGGAAGTATTCCGTCGCTATTTAGCGACGGAAATTATGCTATAGCGACGGAATGATTTTGGCGTCAACTTTACCGACGAAATTGAATTTCGTCGCTAACTTCCGTCGCTAAAAACGAATATTCCTCGAATATTCGTTTCTTTACCGCCACTAAATTGGCGCCTGATTTACCGACGAAATATTCCATCGCTAGTTCTTTCTCAGCGACGGAATTATTTCGTCGGTGGAAAGTTATTATTTTTTTATTTTTTTTTATTTATCAGCGACGGAATTATTCCGTCGGTGATCATAATATTTAATTTCGGGATCATATTGGTAACATATTTATCTATCCTTAATTAGTTTAATTAACAATGATTATACTCTTTTAATTTTATAATGTTATCATTATATGTTTACTAGATATTCATATTTTTATAGGTATGACGAAGTCTAAATTTTATATTAAGCGGCTCGAGGCGAAATTACAGCCCTTGACACCTCCTTGGATAACCGAGGAGGTGTTTCGTAGATTTTGCGAACATTAGTCGTCGGATGGGGCGATAGCGATCGCCCAACAGGCTCGGGCAAATAGAGCGGGCTCCTCGGGGTCGGCGACAAAGCATACGATGGGGACGATACCAGTCGGCGAGCATCACTACCGTATGGTATGTATGTTAGTTTAAATGTAGTAGTGTATGCATGCTTTTAAATAGGTTTATGTACGTATGTTGCATTTATACAATTTCAAAATAATAAGCTCGCTTATTTTATTTATAGGAAAAGGAACATGGCCCGGATGTCAGTTTTTTGGATGTTTTCGTTAGCACCCATGTTCAGACTCCTACATCGCCCGATCAACCCGCGATGGGTTGACGATCGCTTTGCATTGGCCTTTGTAAGTAAACTATCATTAAATGACTTGATTTTGAATATGTAAATTTATTTATGTACATTACATTGTGTATATGATTATAATTGTTTGTTTTATTTTGACAGAGTACATATCAAGTCGCCGTTGTTCCCGAAGGTACGCCTCCCGGCCAACCCGTTCCCTTCGTACCTGATGTTTGGCGCTCGGTCACCTCGGATGGACATCCAAAGAGAGGAGACCGAGTGTTAGGGATGGGAGATTACGGGCAGCAATGCCCATCCTCGCCGACGGCCGCTGTCGGCCAAATGTTTTCCCGCCCGATACTCGGTATCTGGAGGCTCAGCTGGCTGAGGAGAGACGATTGTCTGCAGAGGCTCTTGCGGAGGCTCGAGGCACGAGCTAGGCGAAGCTTGTGCGGCATCGGGAGGCGACGGATCGTAAATTTGCGATGTTGATGGCCCAGATGCATCAGCGCGACGGTAATTTCCAGCCTCCCCAATCCCCCCACCCCGAGTTAATTTCGTACTATTTTATACTTGTTTGTAATAACATTTGTGATATTTGGTACCCGCGGGAGCCCCGGCCCCCCCTCCCCCCTCCCGATTTGGTACGGTGATTTTGGTTTTTAGTTTGGTACGATTGGTACTATTTTATACTTTTTTGTAATAACATTTGTGATATTTGGTACCGCGTAGCCCCGACCTCCCCCTTTCCCCCTCCTCACCCTCCCCCTCTCCCCTCCCCCTCCCCCTCCCTATTTTATAGTTTTAGTTTTATCAATTGAATTGTTATATCGGGTACAAAAAATTGGTTAATTGATATTTTAAATTATTTTTTTATTTTATTGCATTATCGCCGACGAAAATTTCCGTCACTGTATAAATTAATTTTAATTAAATTTTTATTCCAGCGACGGAAATTTCTGCCGCTATATCAATTAATTTTAATTTAATTTTTATTTTCGCCGGCGGAATATTCCGTCGCTGGAATAAAAATTTAATTAAAATTAATTAATACAGCGACGGAAATTTCCGCCGTTGAATTAATTTAATTAAATTAAATTTTTAATACAATTTGGGAAAATTTCCGTCACTGAATTAATTTAATTAAATTAAATTTTTATTTCAACGACGGAAATTTTCGCCGGTGAAATTAAAAATTAATTTAATTAAATTATCTCAGCAACGGAAATTTCCGCCGCTGAATTAATTAATTTTAATTAAATTTTTATTTCACCGGCGGAATATTCTGTCGGTGAAATAAAAATTTAATTAAAATTAATTATTTCAGCGGCGGAAATTTCCGTCGCTGATATCAAAATATCACAGACGGAATTTAATTCCGTCGGTAAAATCAAAGTATACCGACGGAATTTGGTCTGTCGGACCACTGCGGCGGGATCTTAGCGGCGGACCACCGACGGAATTTTTCCGTCGGTGATGAACTTTAGCGACGGAATTTTGACTTTAGCGACAGAAATTTTCGTCGGTAAAACATGTTTTTCTGGTAGTGTTTGTGACTTTTGACACAATCACAAGAATTACAATGAAAATAAACTGAACTAGGGATATTAAGACTGAATTTTGAACTAAGAAAGCGTAAAATAGAGGGGGAGGGGTGGCCTAATCTATGATGCCAATTGTTGATGGAGGACAAATTGACGGTGTGAACAGCGGAGCGAGCAGGATGTCATTCATAGACGCCGGATTTAGGTTGGCCTTGAAGAAGAATGTTCCCTATTTGGATATCCTTCACAACATAAGAATTTAGTGAGAAGGTGATGGAGGAATTGTTATCTTGACAGAACTTAGAAATAGAGATAATGTTACGAGAAAGGGAAGGAACTTGAAGAACATGATTTAATTTGAATGTAGAGTTGGGAGCAAAGAGAAGTAGAACCGGTGTTGGAGATCTGCAAGTCGGAGCCAACGCCAATGAGAAGCTCCTCGGTGCCATCATAGGGAGAGCGAAGGGTAAGATTTTCAAGATATCGCTTGTAGCATGGTGTGTAGCTCCGCTATCCAAAAGCCAAGAGGGTGAGGGAGCCGAGTTGGTGGTCACGACATAGGCTAGGGAGGGAGTTTGTGTAAGGAGATGAAGATGGGCGAGGAGTGTAGGGAGTTTGGGAATTTGGATTGGGGTTAGGGTTGGGTGGTGGAGTTAGAAGAATGGCACGAGGGTATTGGCGGCGAAACATTGGGCATTGAGAGCAGGTAGCTGGCCCAGGGAGTACGACACCATTGGCATCTTCCCCTTAAAGGGACAGCTGGGGACGAGGTGCTTGGGAAGAGAAGGTAGGGGTTTGGGGCGAGGAGTATGCCGCTCAAGGGATTAGGAGACCTAGAAGGGGTTGCGTTTAGTATTATTTCTAGTCGCATAAGTGCACAAAAGGATGGGAAGGAAGGAGGAAGAGTTGGATTTAATTTTGAGAGATAGTTCTTTGGTGATGAGTTTCTCATGAAGTTCATCGAAGGTAATAGGGTTTTCACGATTTCGGGACGACCGGAGATAATGGGATCATAGTCCGATCATTAAGTTGATCGAGAATCTCTATCAACTATGTCATCCGGATCAAGGCCTACCTAGGGAAGCAAGTTGAACGGTACAAGATTTGATCTATATTGCATGAATTCGAGAGATAGAGCGGGTACCTTTAAGTGATGCTTACGAAGGCGATCTTTGAGTTGTTTGAGATGACCTTTAGAGGGGTTGGCATAGGTTTAAGCAAAAGTTTTACATGCCTCGTATGTAGTAGAGGCAGTAGAGAGATGAGAGGGACAATAGGAGCCCCGAGAGGGTACCTGCAAGCAGAGCCCAATATGAAGTTTGTCTTGGCGGAACGAAGTAGCATAAATTTGGATTGGGAATTTGGTTGATGGGGGTAAAGCGCGGAAGCTTCGGTAGTCAGCGAATCAGGTGGGGAGGTCTCGTGATGGCGGTGGTTGGGATGGGAGTAGTAGGTGCAAGGTATTTTGAGGAAGCTAGATGGGATCCGTCAATTAATTTGTATAGGTCAAGACCTATGAGGATGGCCTCGACTTGAGTTTTCCAAGATATATAATTTGTAGGGGTGAGTTTTAGGACATGGGAAAGAGAAACAACTATGAGAGGGAAGGTAGGTTCAGTCGAGTTGGGTAGAATGGAGAAGTCAGATGTTGCCATGGTTGAACAAAAGAGAGAGAGAGAGAGAGAGAGAGAGAGAGAGAGAGAGAGAGAGAGAGAGAGAGAGAGAGAGGGCAGCTGGGAGAGGGAGGAGATCGGAGAAAAGAGGGAGAGGAGGGGGGCGGCCAAAAAAGAGGATCAACTAGGGTTTAGAAAGAAAAGTAACCTAGTTGCTTTGATACCATATGAGAGTAATAATATTTGGAAGAAGTGTTTCTTATTGATGTAATACAAGGTATATATACAAAACTATCTTGGAGGATAAGAACTAAAATCTAGGAAAAGATTACAAACAAGAGTATATAGTGTTATACATGAATAAGTAGAGCTAGGTGAAAGAGTCCACATTAATGAGTAGAAGATGAGTCCATATCAATAATCTCAGTAGGTGAAGAAGAATCCATATTATCAGTAATCTCAGTAGGTGAAGAAGAGTCCATAGTAGTAATATCTCTCTATCATAGGGTTGCACATTTGAAGTGATGATATAAAATACTCTCTCCGTCTCATTAATAACTTCACTTTTTATCCAAAATCTGCTCATAGCCTTCATTTTTCTTTTGCCAATCTTTACTATTTTCCACTCATTCTCCTCATATTTCACTATTACACTCACAACACTTTTCAAATTTACATTTTCCACTTCATTCTCTCTCATATTTTATTATTACACTCACAACATTTTCTTCACCTTTAATTTGCGTGCCAAGCCAAAATGGAGAACTTATTATTGGGTCGGAGGGAGCATGTATATATATACTCCCTCCGTCCCGCTTATTACTTCACCATTTTGGCTCCGGCGCGCAAATTAAGCCTTCTTAGAAAATGTCCGGAGCGTAATTTGAAAATAGTAGAGAGAATGAGTGGAGGGAATAGTAAATTATAAATTGTTGTGAGTATTAAAATAATGCAGTGAGAATGAGTGATGAATAAGTAAAGATTCCTTTGCCAAAAAAGGAAAGTTTCAACTTTTCAACGACACCCAAAATGGCAAAAGTGAAGCCTTATCACGACGCGAGGGAGTATAACACATGCAATCTGATTATTGGGAAATTAATTAGGTTTGCGTCAAGATGGTGTCCCACACGGAATTGGATTTGCTAAATGCATGCATAATGTAAAAGGTTTGTTCCTCCTTCTTTCCTGCCAATGATTTATAATTGATTATAGCTAGCCTTTCTGTGTATTTATTTATGAATGAATGAATGACTAGGATTAATTTCATATGTGTGATAAACATTTTAATCAATAAATATTAGTTATTGATGTAATAATGTGAAAAAAAAACGGACGATATAACATTCACAACAAGACCTATGGTCCATGAGTTGATCTTATAAAAAATACATTTTTTTTTAAATTTAAGAAAAAAATCATTTTTACACTGGCACTTAATAATACATGTAATGACACTCTTCACACAGGCAATTTTTTATACTAATATTGGCACATTTTTATCCTACACTGCACTCTTTATACTGGCACTTAATAATACATGCACTGACACTTTTCACACTGGCACTTTGTTACACTAACACTGACACTTTTTTTACACTGGCACTTTGTTACACTAACACTGACAATTTGTTACACTGTCACTTTGTTACACTAGCACTGACACTGGCGGGGAAAACAAAACACATTTTTTCTAAGTTTAAGAAAAAACGTATTTTTTGTAAGATTTTGGCAAGATCCATTTATTAATATAATATTGCCAACGTATTGGAGACAAGGTGCACTTATATAAATAAGCAAATGGTATAAATTAAGGAAATTTTAATTCAAACGACATCATTTTATATGAAAGAATAAATGTTCAATCTCCACTAAATGAACTTTTAATTATCACTCTTGTAATATATTAAGTCACGTACATGAAAAATAAGTAATCCTACTAATTTTGTTTGTTGTTAATAAAAATTCTTTTAATTATCAACTAGTTTCTCTAAGAATCATAATGTTATTTTTACTTGGGATATTATTAATTAGTAATTGTATTGTTATTCTAAGTAGTCGTACAGAGCCTTAAATGGTGGAATGGTACCTCACATGCCGTCTTCTTCTTCTTCCACGAATGAACATCAATGGTGATGAACCCAGTGGGACCCACGTTAATGGTGACATGAATACGAACAAACACTATAAGAGGTCTACAAAACAGGGGCGGACAGTGGCGGAGCCAGGAAGGAATCGCCCGGGAGGGGTAAGATTACACGGGGGTTCGGGGACAGCGTCCCCGAAAAAAAAAATTCGGGTCGGACAAGTAAAAAATGGGTCGGATTCATGAAATACAATGTATTTTAGTTAACAAAAATGATAAAAGTAAATAATTCAAAGAACGATTGAAATAATGTTGAAGTATTTAACGCAAACAATTTATTAAAATATATTACTCGTACAAAAAAGAAATTCAAATTTGCTAATTAAACTTGGGATAATAGGAAGAAATACCAAAAACAAAAAAAATGGAAAAAGCCTAACTAATTAATTAAGATTGAAAAAATGTGAGGAAATTAGGAGAAAGAGAAAAACAAAACTGTTAAGAGAAAGAAATGGAGAGAGAGAGAGAGAATAGCAAAGATGGAGGACAAATAAAATTAATTGAAAATGTAGGTAGCAGGGCTCGAACATAGATTTGAAAGGAAACATCAAAGGCTTTAACTTCACCCCTTCTACCACTGAATCGCACCACTCACTCGTGTTAATCTTGAAAAGTTAATTATATATAACAAAAAAAATATGGGGGGGCAAAAAAATTTCCACCGCATTTCCGCCGTGGCGGCGGAGTGCCTCCGCCCACCCCCGCTCCGCCCGCAGGGGGGCGGATGTACGATGGTACCGGTGTGCCCGAAAACCCAAAAAAAAAAAAAAAAAAAAAAAAAATTTTGCCAAACGACGTTGTTTGACTCGTTTCAAAAGATGAATTTTAGGAAACGTCAAATGTAAATTGTGTTTATTTTATGTAATGTTGACGTATTGAAGCCTATTATATTTATGTATGTAAAAATTTTAAATTTTAGTTTCACGCCAATTTTTTTTTTTTAGTAAAAAACAGACAACACCAAATATTTTGATGTAGATCCGCCCCTGCTACAAAGGGATGGTGAGATAAATATCAAAGGGTACACCTAGCCCACTATAAAATGAATATAATTAAATATGGCCCCTCATGGATAGTAGTAGCAATCAGAGTTATAACTTGAGTAGGTTGCAGTTTGTGGCCTTTGTATGTCTTCAATGGTGAAAATGAGTGCTCTTGGATTATGTTTATGTCTTCGACATAAATTAGTGCTCTTATTAGATTCTTTTTCTTTCTTTCTTTTTTGACATAATAATGAATTGTACAGACAAAAAACTTTAGTTTCGACATAATAATGAAAATCTTTCGCTTTTTCTACTACAACGTACTCCCACCACCGTCCCAGAGAACGAACGTTACCCATTTACTATTTTGCTTTTTCTGCTACAACGTACTCCCGCCATCGTCCCAGAGAACGAACATTATCCATTTATTAACATTAATATAAATATAATCATTCAAATAAAATTTTAATTTTTTTTTTATGATAAATCGCTAATTGATTTATCAATAACAATTTTTAAATTTTTACTATGATGATTGAATTGACATTAATATTTGATAAATATAATAATGAAGGTTCACAATTCAATTTTAAAAATTCTTATTGATAAATCACTAATTGAACGTTACCCATTTTTTGGGTCTTTTACTTTATGAAGGGTCACAATATTCAAATTAAACAAGCATGATTAATGACTCTTACCTTATGCATAAAGCTTGATTAATGCATTCTCCTAATTAACGTATAAGGGTACTTTTTTAGGTTCAAGATAGAGTTGACTCTTAAATTTTAAATTGTCCATGCAAAATAAAAAATGGGTGGCTTCAAGTCTGCAAACTTATTCTAAATAATAAATAGTATTTTAGACATTATAATTTTGAAAATTTGCCTCATAAGTTCCTTTTGAAACAAATCACTTTTCACTAAGTTCTTCATTGTATTAAAATGTCCCATAAGTTCTCATGTTGTATTATGTATAATACAACATTTAGTTATGCAGTAGTTTAAAATCATAATACTGCATCCGCACCACCGCCTCCGCCACAGCCCAGCTCCGCCGCCGCCGTCTGCTATCGCTGCATGCCGGATTTCGGTCAATTTTCGCCGGAATCCGGTCAATTTTCACCGGAATCCGGCAATTTTGGCCGAAATCCGGTCGCCGGAGGTCGGAATCTGGTCGCCGGTCCATGGGCTTCAGACTCCGGTCACCGGCGGCCGCCGGAATGCAGTATTATGGCCTTAATTGATGTTGTATTTTCGAAACATAATATAACATGGGAAAGGAACTTATCGAATATTATGAAACTTTTTTAAAACTTATCGGGCATAGTCCCTATATTTTTTTGGGACACTTAATTTGGTCAGAGAGGTATTAAACAAATATAGCATTTATGTATCCAGTTGAGTAACGAGAAGTAGTTCCTAGCATGCATGCATCAGTGAAAGATCGATAAACTCACTATGGAAAGATGTTCTTTTACGAGCATGCTTTTCTAACTACTTGTTGCTTATGGTTCTTATTTATAGTGATAATTACATATTTCACGATCATGGTATATGAGATTTTTTGCAAATTAAAATAAAAAGTATTACCTATTTTCAGGACCGGCTCTGTACCAAAGGCGAGTAATCCCAAAAATTTTGTAAATTTTAGCAGGGCCGGCCCAAGGGTGAAGTTGAGGAACCTAGGGCTTTAGGCCTCACAAAAATATAGGCATCCATTTTTTGTTAGACTGATAGTAGTAGTAGTGTGTTTTTGATTTTTTTAATTGTCCTATCTATCTATTATTCTATTACTACCCTGAAAGAAACAAAGAGTTAAAGCTTTCAAATTACCGGCTTTACAGCCTGTCCGAGTCCGACTCTTTGATTTCCTAAAACAAAGTTAAACGGTTATTTTTTTTCACTTAATACTTAATAGTTATATTTACAATCCATCTCATTCCAAGACAATCTTCTTCAGTTCTTTTCTTCTTGATTCCAATCCTCTATTTTTCTCAAATTGACATTGACAATTACGATTTGCGATTTGTGAACAAAGTGGAGGATCGACCGATCGAGTAAACGAATTGGCAATATTGGGCTTTGCCTTGTGAGGTCGCGATCAGGTTTATTTGTTCTAACTACTTTTTTCTTAGTATTATGCCTTATTGCCTTGATTTGATAATTTGATTTATAGTCATTTATTTTAATTTTGTGAAAATACATTGCTTTTTTATTTTATCTTATAGAAATGTCAACAAGAAAGTTTGAATCAGGTTATTCGAAACTAAAAAAAAAAAAAGAAAACAAAACAGAAGCTTTAATCGAATCATAAAAAGGGGTCATCGAGAAATTTTTCAATATAAATAAGAAAGTTGAAAATAGCCCGTTGAATGAAAATAATAATAATGTAGACACGGATGAAAATGAAAATAGGGAAGAAATTAATAATGCAGATATGGATGAAAATGAAAATAGAGAATAAATTAATATCGTAGACATGGATGAAAATGAAAATAGAGAAGGATTAGTTAATGAACAAGAAAGAGATGTTAATAAAGTCGAAGAATCCACTACTAAGAATATATATGATCCAAGTCAATGGACAAATATTGATACTTGTTTGAGAGATTTATTAGTAGAAAAAGGTCTTATTAGAGTTACTAATATAGATTTTTCTAAGGATGAATTTTCAAGACACTTTTCTTCATCGCTTTACATTAAAAAATCTTCCTACTGTGAAAAACGTGAAAGAAAATGGTTGATTTATTTCCAATATTTGGATAAAGTATTTTGTTTTTGTTGTAAATTATTTAAAACTCTTCCTAGTTCCAGTAATTTAGCTAATGAAGGTAGTAGAGATTGGAGAAATATTAGTAAAAAGTTGAAGAGTCATGAGATAAGTAATGAGCACATTGTTAACATGAGTTCATGGAGTGATTTGGGTATGAGATTGTTAAAAAATACAACAATTGACAAACATGTTCATGAACAAATAAATAAAGAAAAGGAACATTGGAAAAATGTGTTATTCAAAATTATTGCAGTTGTTGAAACTCTTGAAAAAAATAACTTAGCCTTCCGTGGAACAAACGAAAAGATTTACCAAGAAAATAATGGAATTTTTTTAATTCTAGTTGAAATGATTGCAAAATTTGATCCTATAACTATAATGCAAGAACACATTCGTCGAATTAAAGATAATGAAATTCATAATAATTACCTTGGACATAGAATACAAAATGAATTAATAAATTTGCTAGCACATGAAATTAAAACAAAAATTATAAAAACAATTATCAACTCAAAGTATTTTTCAATCATACTTGATTGTACTCCTGATATAAGTCATCAAGAGCAAATGACTTTTGTAGTACGATGTGTGGATATTTCTTCAACTCCAATTCAAATTGTTGAATAATTTTTAGGATTTTTAAAAGTAGATGATATAACTGGAAAAGGTCTTTTTGATGCTATTATGAATGAAATAAATATTATTGGACTTGATATTAGTAACCTAAGAGGACAAGGTTATGATAATGAATCTAATATGAAAGGAAAACATCAAGGTGTGCAGAAAAGGTTCTTAGATATTAATCCTAGATCATTTTATACTCCATGTGGTTGTTATAGTCTTAATTTGGTACTTTGTGATATGGCTAGTTGTTGTCCTAAATGTGCATATTTTTTTGGAGTTCTACAACGTATATATACTATATTTTCTTCGTCTACTAAAAGATAGAAAATTCTACAAGATCATATCCCTAGCCTAGCTCTTAAATCATTGTCACAAACACGTTGAGAAAGTCGTATTGAAAGTGTAAAAGATTTAAGATTTCAAACTTCACAAATAAGAGATGCTTTATTAGAATTAGGAGAAGTTAATGATGACCTTAAAATAAAAAGTGAAACTAATTGTTTAGCAGCTTATGAGCTTGAAAATTTTGAGTTTTTATTAGGCATGACTATTTGGTATGAGATATTGTTTGCGGTAAATTCAGTTAGTAAAAATATGCAATCGAAGGATATGTGTATCGATGTTGCTATACAACAATTGAAAGGTCTTATTTCCTTTTTTGAAAAATATAGGGAAGACGGATTTGAAAATGCTATAATTTCTGCAAAAGAAATTGCGATAGAAATGAATATAGAGTCTAAGTTTCGTGAAAAACGTACTATTCGTAGAAAAAAGCAATTTGATGAAAATATTGACAGTGAAGTCGTAAGATCTCCCGAAGAATCATTTAAAGTTGATTATTTCTTGTACATTCTAGATAAAGCAATCACTTCATTTCAAAGTATATTTGAACAATTTAAAATGTATCAAGATATTTTTGGTTTTCTATTTAGCATTGAGAAATTAAGGTCATTGAATAATGAAAATTTAAAAGAAAATTGTCTTAACTTTGAAAATTCATTAAAACATAATGACAACTCTGATATTGATGGATTAAATTTATTTATGGAACTAAAAATTTTAAGAGAAATTATACATGTGAAAAATGATACACTAATGGACATACTTAATTATATATTAAGGGTTGATTCTTTTCGAAATCCTGACATCGCTTATAGAATAATGTTAACGATTTCCGTAACTGTTGCTTTCGCAGAAAGAAGTTTTTCAAAGCTAAAATTAATAAAATCTTATTTAAGACCGACAATGTCTCAACAAAGATTAAGTGGACTAGCTTTATTATCTATTAAAAAGGAATTATTAACTGAAATCGATTACAGTAATTTAATAAATGATTTTGCATCTCAAAAAGCACGAAAGATAAACTTAAAATAAAAATATAATAATTTTACTAATAAATTTTTATTTACTTTATAAAGGCCTTATTTTAGTGTTCGCTTTAGGCCTCCGTGTCGATTGGGCCGGCCCTGAATTTTAGGGCTCCCAAATTTTTATTTTTTTGTCTGTATATATAATAAACTCTTGGACAATCATCAGACAATCATCAATAATTGTTGTTGGTCCAACGGTTCGAGTGAAGCTGGAGCTCCTGTGTTTTTCTTACCACCTGTGTTCGAGTCTCGTCTTGTTCACTTGTACTTTAGTTCTATTTTTTCTCCCGTGTTCGAGTCTCGCCTTGTTCACTTGTACTTTAATTTTATTTTCTTTCTCCTGTTTTGCTTCTCTCTCTTCTAATTTCCTTTTGTTTCTCCTAGACAATGCTTTTGTCCCACCTAATTTCCTCCTATTTTTCCAATCTTAATTGGTTGGCTTTCTTTCCCCTTTTTTTATCTTACATTCTATTATTCCAAGTTTAATTAGCAAATTTAATTTTCTTTTTGCACTATACTTTAGTGAATTATTTACATTAATTACTTCAACATTATTGGAATATTTCTTTATAAATTTTGCATTTATTCATTTGGTCAAATATTTCTTTAAATCTTTTGCATTTATTAATAAAATTCATTGTATTTTTTTACAATGATCTCAATCCAATCTAAATACCAAGCCCAATTGATGCAGTGTACGTAATGGGAACAAAGATAAATAATCAAGACTCGTTGATTCTACGAATACCCGAGTATTGAGAAACCAAATTTCGTTGATTTTTCCTAAAAAAATATCGAAAGTTGGGAAGAACAAAGAAAGACTCTTCATCTAAAATTTCATTAATCAAAACACTGAATGTTAAAGGCTGGCAGAAGGGGGTTATATAACAACCCAGGGAAATTCAAGAGACAAAAAAAAACAAAAAGCCCTTACATTCTAAAAACACAAAATAAAGTCAAGAAAAACATAAATGCGGAAGAAGTGCTATATGATTTGAGTTGCACCATTCTCCCCAGGGTAGAGAAGATTGGACCTCGAATCAGGTGGGGAATCCTCCTCATCAGAGAGTCTGTATCAAAAGGAATGAGGTGTTTGACATTAAAGACATCAGAAGTGTGTATATGGCTTGGCAGCTGAAGACGATAGGCATTCGGGTTGATCTTCTCCACTACTTCAACAGGACCAATCTTTTTCGCAGACAATTTGTTGTATTCATGTACCGAAAAACGATCCTTCGTGAGGATAGCCCACACATAATCCCCAGGCCGAACTCCACGGCCCTCCTCTTTTTGTCGGCGGCTTCCTTGTACTTGGCGGTACTCGTCACTAACTGGGCATGAGTACGCTTGTACATCTCTGTAATTGCCGCACAAAATCTTACGCGGTGGCATGCGGTCGGACTTTACGGGGCGGTGCTATTAAATTGAGGTGCCCGAGGAACAAGACCGTATACCACATAGAACGGACTAAAGCTTGTACTGCGATTCACAGCATGGTTATGAGCAAATTCTGCTTGTGGAAGCTTCAAATCTCACGTCTTCAAATTATCACCAACTAAGCACCGAAGTAGATTCCCAAGAGACCGGTTAACAACTTCGTCGACCGTCCGATGCAGGGATGATATGCACTGCGAAGTTCAACTGAGTATTAACCATTCGCCACAAACTGCGCCAAAAGTGACTAACAAAACGGGTGTCTCTATCGGAGACGATTGAAAGCGAGCGGGCCATGGAGACCATAAATGTCTCGGAAATACGGTTGTGCTACATGAACGGCGCAGTCGTCTTCTTACACGGTATAAAGTGCGCCATTTTTGAGAAACGATCCTGACCACATAAATAGAGTCTACGGCCACGGCGAGTGCGAGGAAGCCCAAGAATAAAATCCATACTCACATCAGACCACGGCTGAGTCGGAACAGGTAATGGCATGTACAACCCAGCATTTGTTGCAGATCCCTTCGCCAAGTGACAAATTCGGCACCGAGACACAAACCTACCCACATCCCTACGCATTGAAGGCCTAAAATATGAAGATGCAAATAGCTGGTAAGTGCGATCACGCCCCACATGGCCCTCGTTATGTAGCTCCTGTATAATTTGCAATCGAAGGCCGCACTCGGGAATGCCTGGCGAGCACCCTTTAAAATGAATCCATCATCCACAAAATAATCAGAAGTTTCGCCGAGCTGAATTTTTGTCAAAATGTTCGAAAAGAATGGATCATCAACATACAAATTTATGAAAGAATCAAAGCCCGGTACGTGAACACGCAATTCAGCTAGAAGACTATGGCGACGACTCAAAGCATCCGCCACCCGATTTGACACTCCTACCTTGTGTTTAATCACAAACGTAAAGCTATTGCAAATATGAAAGCCAAGAAGCATGACGACTTGAGATTTTGTCCTGTTGCCAAGATGCTTAAGAGAGTCATGGTCGGTGTAAAGAATGAACTCTGGAGAAAAAGATAATGGCGCCGATGGCTTATTGCTCGAACCACCGCATAGAATTCCGGATCGTACGTACTATAACGTGGCCAGGAGCCCACGACAATTTCTCAATGTAGTAAGCAATTGGTCGCCCCGATTGACTAAGGACCGCCCCTACACCAGATTTTGAAGCATCACAATGTAATTCAAAGGGCTGCGAAAAATCAGGAAGTACAAGCTGGGGCGAGAAACTAGTTGCCGTTTAATATTACGAAAAGCAATTTTCGCTTCCGGGGTCCATAGAAACTTGGTCCCGCGCATACAATCTGTGCTTAGGAGCCATAATCCCGGAAATGAGGAATAAAACGCCGGTAGAAGGAAGCCAACCCATGAAAACTCGATGTCCGTAATCGAATTAGGACGAGGCCGATGCTCAATGGCGGCGATTTTTTACGGATCGCGCTTTGAGCCCGTCACGGGACACTATATAACCCAGAAACTTGGCGGATTACGTCGAGGAAATTCACATTTAGCGAGGGCTGCATAAAACTTGTGTTGTCGAAGCACTAATAATACCTCTACGCAAATGGCTCAAGTGGGCGACGGACGAAGAAGCGTAAATCGAGAATGTCATCAAAATAAACGATGACAAACTTTCCAATAAACGGACGCAAAGCTGCATTCATCACCCGCATAAATGTACTAGGGGCATTGGAGAGCCCAAATGTCATCACTAACCACTCGTACAAACCCTCTCTTGTTTTAAATGCCGTCTTCCATTCATCACCCATGTGAATCCGAATACTGATGGTACCCACTTTTCAAATCTAATTTGGTGAATATAGAAGCACCCTAGGCGGTCCCGATAAATCATCCAACCAGGGAATAGGGAACCGATATCGGACCGTAATTTTGTTAATCGCCGAGCTATCCATACACATCCGCAATGTACCATCCGCCTTAGGAGTAAGGAGAGCGAGGAACGGCACGGGGCTGCGACTCTCACGAATATATCCCTTCTCCGGTAACTCTTCAACTTTGTCTCATGCAACTCCTCATCTTCTCTCGGGCTCATACGGTAATGGGGGCGATTAGGAAGTGCTTTGCTCAGAACAAGATCAATATGGTGATGTATGTCCCACAAAGGAGGAAGATCAGACGGTAATGTTTCAGCGAAAACATCTTGAAATTCTTGCAATAAAGATTGTACAGCAACTGGAGGAGTAGAAGTATCATGAGTTGTCACAAGATCAGTAAACAAGATAAACACTAATTGAGATTCTTCCATAGCCTCCTGAAAAGGAACCCGAGACAAGAGTGTTGTGGGATTAGTAGGAACAGCATGTGAAACCACTCGTGGTTTAGTCGGAACTAACACTATCTTTTTTCCCCGAAACAGAAAAGAATAAGTATTATCACGCCCATGATGTATAACAGAATTATCAAACTGCCATGGACGCCCAAGTAACAAGTGACACACGTCCATAGGAACTACATCACAATAAATCTCATCGACATAAGTAGAACCCACAGAGAAGCTTACTAGAACCCGTTTTGAGACAGTGACATCCGTACCTTTGTTAAGCCAAGCTAGCTTGTACGGCTTAAGATGAGGTTCAGATGTAAAACCCAATTTAGTGACTGCCGTTTCAGCAATCACATTCTCAGAACTACCAGCATCAATGATAAAGGTGCAAACTTTGCCATCTATAGTACACGTCGATTGAAGCACATTATTCCGTAACCACTCGGAATCATGAACCCGAGGGGTCAAGAAAGTACGTCGTAACATCAAAAGAGGACCAACATCCCCCGTAACATATTCATCCACCACATCTCCGTCGGGAGTCTCATCAAAAGCATAATTATCATAGATAGGATTATCATAAAGGGGAGCAGAATCATCCATACCTACATCGGAAATGAATAAACCACGATGACCCGAAGCGTCTTTGTTGGGCAATCCACTTTGACGATGACCCGGTTCCCCACAAGTAAAGCACCGCCCTGCAATACCACGCCCGGGAGAAGACTTGACAGTAGTACGAGCCACTGGAGAAGGTGCCATTGGTCCTGCCTCCCCAGGAGGAGGTATAGAGGGTCCAGCTGCTCCATTCGAACTCACAACCTGTCGAAACCCCGAAAACCCCAGCAGTGCAGTCTGTTTTTCAGCCTGAAGTGCCCTCTGATGTGCTTTCGAAACCGTAAGAGGGTCAAACAGATTCAATATATCTTGTAAAGAAGGACGTAAACCCCCAATGTAACGCGAAACTTGCTGGAATGGTGTCTCATTAAGATCAATGCGGGCCAATAGTTGATAAAAATCAGTTGTATAGTTCATCGACTGATCGAGTACCTTGTCGAAGCAATTGAAGTCGTTGGTACAACTCCCTCTCGTAATTATAAGGCAAGAAGGAAGATCGAATATGCTTCTTAAACTTATACCATCCAGTAATTTTTCCCTTTCCCTCATGAAGTCGAGTTTGCTTCAACTGTTGCCACCAAGCCTGAGCACGACCTTTCAAACGGATCGCCACCAAAGAAACCCGACGGTCATCATGAACCTGTTTGAATTCCAGAATTTCCTCTATTTGGGATAGCCAATCGATAAACTCCTCAGCTTTCAAACCACCGTCAAATGAAGGAATATCCACCTTGAAGCCATTCTCCCATCGGCGATTAGCCCGATCTGGGGAATGAATCCGACTACCCGCGAAAGGATTAACATCTGAAACTGTACCTTCTTCCTCCTGTTGTAACTGAATAAATGCCTCCAATCGTTGTGTCAATTCTTCTACTTGTTGTCGAAGAGCAGCGTTGTCTTCACGCAGTTCATCATCGTCTGCGTTAGCATTCCGTCTCTGATTTCGGGGAGGCATCTCGCTGGATCGACAGGAAACTGATACCACTCTGATGCAGCGTACGTAATGGGAACAAAGATAAATAATCAAGACTCGTTGATTCTACGAATACCCGAGTATTGAGAAACCAAATTTCGTTGATTTTTTCTAAAAAAATACCGAAAGTTGGGAAGAACAAAGAAAGACTCTTCGTCTAAAATTTCATTAATCAAAACACTGAATGTTAAAGGCTGGCAGAAGGGAGTTATATAACAACCCAGGGAACTTCAAGAGACAAAAAAAACAAAAAACCCTTACATTCTAAAAACACAAAATAAAGTCAAGAAAAACATAAATGCGAAAAAAGTGCTATATGATTTGAGCTGCACCACCAATTATCTAAGCATAAAACTCAATATTTTGTATTAGTAAAATTTTCTAAGTCTCGTTATTAATTTACTATTCAACAACTGTTCAATAATGCTAAAATCTAATAAAAATTAAAAATAAACATCTACAATACAATCGTAATAAACCCAAACTCTAAAGATATAGTGATAATTATATATTCGAAAATGTCACCGCATTGTTGCTCGTGGAGGATTATAAGGGTCGATCCCGACTAAATAGATTGTCTTGGGTACCAAATTTCACATGACCGGCCCTGCATATTTTAAGATGAAAAGAATAATATTAAATACATATTTTAAGATGAAAAGAATAATATTAAATACGATATCATGTATGTTCAAAAGAAGAAAAATTAGTTATTGAAATAAGGCCAACGGACCCTAGGGCCCCTGAGCCCAGATTAAAGCCCAATTTAAACCATGTGAGATACTTATTTCCCTAGACACCCCTCACTTGAAAAACCTTAAACTCCTTCCAGCCCGTCTCTCTCTCCTCCAGCTGCCTCTCTTTTTTTTTCCCCCAAAAACTTTAATCTACAATATATTAAGATCTAGAAGTCGAAAAAAAAATCTGAGACCACCGTTTTACTCGTATCGTCGAGACGAATCAAACTAGTAGTACTAACATATATTTTGATGCAAATTAATGAGATTATTAAACTTGTATATTAAACTTTTCGTTCTTAGTTCATGCAAATTAGTTGGTATTTTGGGGTCTAGGTCTAATCTGCCTGCTATCAATCAAAGCTCAAGAGCTACTGCATATGCAATAGTTACAAGCTGAAGCGTAAAAGGAAAAAGCAGTAAGCTGAAGCGTAAAAGGAAAAAGTCTTATAAGTTACTTATAAGACTTATTAATAAGTCTTATATGTAACATATAAGACTTTTTATAAGACTACTTTGACTTTTATAATTGACTTATAAGACACTTTTTTCAACTAAAAAAATCAAAATTTTGAATAATAACAATGAATTACTCTCATAATAACAACGAATTACTCTTATAATTGACTTATAAACTTATAAGACTTTTTAAAAAAGTCTTATAAGTAACATATAAGACTTTTTTAAAAAGTCTTATAAGTAACTTATAAGACTTTTTAATAAGTCTTATAAGTAACATATAAGACTTTTTTAAAAGTCTTATAAGTTAGTTATAAGACCTATTTGAACATTGAAAATTGTGTTGTAAAAAAGTCTTATAAGTAGTAACTTATAAGACTTTTTAATAAGTCTTATAAGTAACATATAAGACTTTTTAAAAAGTCTTATAAGTTAGTTATAAGACCTATTTAAACATTGAAAATTGTGTTGTAAAAAAGTCTTATAAATAGCTTATAAGACTTTTTAATAAGTCTTATAAGTAACATATAAGACTTTTTAAAAAGTCTTATAAGTTAGTTATAAGACCTATTTGAACATTAAAAATTGTGTTGTAAAAAAGTCTTATAAGTAGTAATATATAAGATTTTTTAATAAGTCTTATAAGTAACATATAAGACTTTTTAAAAAGTCTTATAAGTTAGTTATAAGACCTATTTGAACATAAAAATTGACAAACCCAACCACAAAACCATAACCTCTTTAGTTAAGATATGATTAAGGCCCTGTCAAATTTGGGATGCACTTTTGTTTTACAAATGTTTCCCCCACAATGTTATCACTTTACCCTTAATTCACGAGATAAGCAAATTTGGATTCAGCAAACAGATATTTATTGTTATGGTTACCTCCAACACTAAATGTGTACTCATCTTCATCGGTAAAGCAACATTATTATAAGAAAACTACATTCCAAACTATCGTCAGCTATTCTAAACAGACATTTTCGCATTACCCCTAATTCACGAGATAAACAAACATTTTCGCACCACATCCATATTCAGATCTGGACAGATCTAAAGGATTTTGGTCAGATCTAAACTGATCGGAGAATAAAAAGTCACCGGAGTAGGCCATGACCTGTGAGTTCGCCGGAGAAGACATGGAGAGAGAAAGATAAATAGAGACGGAGGCGGTAGTGTTGCATTGCCGGAGAAGTAGCGAAGAGAGGAGATCGCCGGTCGTCGGAGATGAAGAAGGAGCCGGAGAGAGTTTGGAGAAAGAGAAAACGGTGTGTATGTGTTTAGAGAGAGAGGAGATCGCTGGTCGTCGGACGATTATATCGCATCGTTGAACTGCATAAATAATAGACCCATCAATAATAGAAGGATTGGGAAGGCTACACGTAATGTACCCTCGAGCAAATCTGAATTTTCCAGTACCAGAAACGACTGAATATTCCAAAACAGGAAAATCTGACCCAAAACGACCTTGAATTTCCAAGGTGCTACCATTGTAGGCCCTGTTAGAGAACACAAGGGAAGCCGTCCAATAGTGATTGATTCCATCCAATGATGAAACTACGTAAATCCCTTGAGCTCGTCCAACAAGACTAGAATTGGGACTGGGGCCTTCTCTTACTATGTCGTCGGTGACTTAGCCAGATCCGAAGTCGGAGAAAGACCACCGGTTGCCTGGGATTCCGGCAACGTTGACCAGAGTCACGTTTGTGCCATTTTGTGACCGGAATTATTGAATCTGCTAGCTAGCACAAAAGTGAGGGGAGGGAGGAGAGGAGGAGCCTAGGGGTGTCTGGGGAATTTGAATATGGGGATAACTCTTTATTTGGGATTTACAAAAAAAGTTTTCTTTTAGAGGAAAAAAATCTGGGCAGAGGGGTGTTAGAGGAATTTTTCCTTGAAATAAATAACGGGATTATTGTTTTTACACAAATGCGATACATTAAATAAAAATCTAGCTTCTTATTGGGCCAAGAAGTGGGCCCAAGAATAAAGGCAGATGTTGTTGCCCTTATAATTGATCCTTTAGTGTTATTCAGTAGACCCACAACTCAAATCGAATCGTGTTTTAAGTTTTTTTTTTTTTTCACTACTCACACACACACACATACACATATATATGCACAGAAGTGTCTAAGAGATAAATTCTAGGAAGAGAAAGCATTTCCTCTAATTTTTTGGGGGATCAAACTCATGACCTCCAGGTTGAAAGTCATGAGCTCAAGTCAGCAGGCCATATTCCCATATGCAAATCGTGTTTTAAGTTGTTCGTGAGAGCTGATTGAACTCGAGTTATAACGAGTTGTCGGGCTTAAACTTTAACCTTTTTTTTTTTTTTTAATCTGAATCAAATAATCTCATGTTCGAGCCATATCTAGCTCTAACTTTTTTTTTGGCGTCGGTATTTGGACTTCTAGGGGTTCTTTATTTAGCTCATTCTTGTTCTGTTTTTAATAAAAATAAAAATGAATGTTTAATTTTACTCAATCAAAATAAATATCTATTTTTTCACTTTTTGATTGGATTAAGCGTGAAATTAAATATTTATTTTAGGATGTATGCACTATTAATAAAAAGCCATCAGAAGTAGCAAATGGAAGGGGTGTAACAGTGTAAATACTCCGATTTAGATCGCAGTTTGGACCGAACCAAATAACATGGTCTAATTTGTCATTCGACCACAAATAGTTCAATCTAAGAATTTTTATAGACTCATGGTATGCGGTTCGATCCTTACGAATCAATCTAAATTGAATCATACTATTTTCGACATAAATACATTTTTTTTCACGGTTTAATTGACGTTGTGAAATCGCGTATTGAACAAACCAACCTATCAAACCACCAAATTAAGCCATCATCAAATTGAACCACTAAATAAAACTAGTAGACCACATCATTAATTAACCATAGATTTAAAAATCTCTTATATCCATTTTGAGATTTTGAAAATACGCTACTTGTACTTAATCTCAAACTGTAGTCTAAATACTACAATCCCAATCGTAAAACTAAATTATAATGTTGATCGATCGTGTGATATGAACTGCAAAATCAATTGAATGTTTTGATCGAACGGTACAAAATTAAATGATTGCAGATTGGTTCAACTCAAATAAAAGAAAAAATTATGGTTCATTCTTAGTTCACAAAATCTAGGGAGAAACGCGTTTCTCCATAAGTTATGGAGAAACGGGTCCCGACATGTCGCGCGACAATGAGCTAGATAGCCAGAAACCTATGAAAGTGATATCCAGAAACCTTCAAATGAATATCAGGAAACCTTCAAAATGTTTGGATATACATTTGAAGGTTTCTGATATCCAAACCTTCAATAGCAATTTCTGAGATATGCCTCTAACACATTTCTGGATATGCACCTAGTTTTACGGATATGCACCTAAGTTTACGGATATACATTTCACATCCTTGCTTATCAAATACAAAGCTTCCTGGATATCAACCGCTAAAGCTTCTCATTATCAATCTGAAAAGCTTGGATATCCGAAGCTTTTGGTCTTGGCCTTGGGTTTTTTTCGATTATCAAATGTAAAGCTTCTGGCTATGAAAAACACGTTTCTCCATAGTTATGGAGAAACGCGTTTCTCAGCAGACGCACTCTTTTTAGTTTTGTTTTTCCAAATCATAAATCATGTTCGAATTACCCTAAATCTAAACTATTTACATCATCCTAGCAAATGGTACACCAATTTTCAGGCCCGGCCCAAATCCACCAACAAGAGCCATATTACAATATTACCCACAGGCCACGTTATATAAGCCTTAGACTAGCAGCAATCACTTTCCCATTTCATCTAACATTTTTTACACTTTTTCTCATCCACCTAATGTTTTATCTATCCATTTCATTTACTCTCACTCCAATGGCTAACTTAAATTAAATTTCAACTCCCTCCAACTCATCATTCTATACCCCACCACTTTGAGTGTTTTTTTTTTTTTTTTTCCAAATCAAATGAAACTTATATCAATTTGTAGGGAAAAAAATGACGGATTTTGGTGAAAAAAAAAATTAAAAAAAAATTAATTTACTAGGTGATAATTAAGCTCAAATTGAAAAATGAGTGTTTTTTTTTGTGTCCAAATCAAATGAAACTTATATCAATTTATAGGGAAAAAAAATGATGAATTATGGTGAAAAAAAAATTAATTTAGTAGGTGATAATTAAGCTCAAAGATTTGGGATAAAAAAAATTTTTCGAAAATCCAACTGACCAATAAGAAGCTGACACTTGTCGGATTAAAAAAAAAAAAAGTTTCAACCCGAATGAATCTTTCCAATCCCTCATTTCATCCACCCCATTTTCAACCCCCCATTGCACCCATTCAGCTAGCTTAACCCCATTTCATCCCCATGTTTCAAACCCCATAGTGGCTAGTCTTAGACTGAATACAGTGGGGCATGAAATCCCACTTCATCCGGCTTAATCACTACAATGGCGGTATGAAACGGGCTTGGTCGGAAAGGCTAGATGAAATGTTTCATCTAGCTGAAACTTTTTTTTTTCTTTTATAACCAACATGTGTCAGCGTTTAATTGGTGAGTTGAATTTTTGAAAAAAAAAAAAAATTATCTCAAATCTTTGAGCTGAATTATTACCTAGTAAATTAATTTTTTTTAATTTTTTTTTCATCAAAATTCATCATTTTTTTTCCTACAAATTGATATAAGTTTCATTTGATTTGGACACAAAAAAAAATACTTAATTTTCAATTTGAGCTGAATTATCACCTAGTAAATTAATTATTTTTTAATTTTTTTCACCAAAATTCATCATTTTTCCCTACAAATTGATATAAGTTTCATTTGATTTGGACACAAAAAAACAATACTTAGTTTTCAATTTGAGCTGAATTATCACCTAGTAAATTAATTATTTTTTAAATTTTTTTTCACCAAAATTCATCATTTTTTTTCCTTACAAATTGATATAAGTTTCATTTGATTTGGACACAAAAAAAAATACTTAGTTTTCAATTTGAGCTGAATTATCACCTAGTAAATTAATTATTTTTTAATTTTTTTTCACCAAAATTCATCATTTTTTTCCTACAAATTGATATAAGTTACATTTGATTTGGACACAAAAAAAAAAACACTTAGTTTTCCATTTGAGCTGAATTATCACCTAGTAAATTAATTTTTTTAAAATTTTTTCCCCAAAATTCATCATTTTTTTCCCTACAAATTGATATAAGTTTTATTTGATTTGGACACAAAAAAAAAACTCATTTCTCAATTACCCTTCTTCATTTTAACATTTATTTTTAAAAAAAAAATCATTATTTTTTTTACCTATAAATTGATGCAATATTTTTTTAATTAAGTGTGAAATATTTTTTTTAATTATAAATAATAATAATTATTATTATTATTTTACTAATCATAAAAATAAAGAATATAAATAAAATAAAATAAAAGTAGTGGGGTATAGAATGATGAGTTAGAGAGAGTTGAAATTTAATTTAAGTTAGCCATTGGAGTGGGGGTAAATGAAATGGGTAGATGAAATATTAGGTGGATGAGAAAAAGTGTAAAAAGTCTTAGATGAAATGGGGGAGTGATATTAAACCACTGTGGGTAGTCTTACACAAGAGCCGGTCTTCTCTTTTCCACTTTCCTCGTAATACAAACTCATATACTCCCTCCGTCTCATATTACCTTACCCATTTTGTTATTTTGGGCGTCCCACTTTAAAGTCACACTTTACTAAAAAGAAAATTTTTTAATACTTCTTTATTCATGGGACCCACTTGTCATACTCACATCACTTTTCAAATTTATTATTCTCTCCACTATTCTCTCTCCTACCCACTCACAATTTCTACTTTAATAACATTATTTTTTATTTTTCATTCTCAATAATAAATGAGTAAGCTATTATGGAATGAAGGGAGTATACAACAAGCTCATATACTCCCCTTCTATTTAAAATTGGAACGTTTAAAATGACAAATTTTACAATTTTGCATTGTTTTCTCCACAATTATGGTAATTTCAATTATTACTGACGTTATTTTAGCAGTAATTTATTTCGAAAACTACGAATGCTCGCTCTTCTTACTTGACGTGCCAATGGGGGAGGAGGCAAATTGGCAGTACGGTTCCCAGCACCGGTGTCCAGGTTCCTATCGGCATTCTCTTGTTCGTTCTTAGTGAAGGATGTAGCGGTGTGTCCGTCAAAACCATGATTGTGGATTGAATTTCGAGGTCAAAAAGCTTCGCTTCTCGGCAATGAAACCAAACTGATGCAGCAAGAAATGTGCTGTATCAATCTCCGTCCAGCAATAAGACTGATCTCCTAGCTTTGATTGACCTGAAACAAGGAACCCACAACTAGCCGGAATGATCTCCGGCTTAGACCCTCGGGCGTGAGAGTAAGTATAGTGTATAAGCTGATAAATTATAATGAACAAGAGATTCAGAATAACAAATAGCAATTACCTCAAAACCGTTGATGTTGTAAGGTATTTATAGGCGTTGATATGTGTTATAATTGTAGTAGGATTGCATGAAATTCATAGAATCACGGACCAAATCGTGGAAATAATCGTGTCCATATATAACTCATGAATTGTACGGAGTCTACTTAAGAAAAGAATTGTAGATACGTTATGACTCTGTAGGTCGATGTACGCATGCATGAATCTAGGTCGACCTGACTAATTGATATAGCCAGATGATACTTGTATTATATATGGATCGTATGTCGGATATAGCTAGGTCGGAACCCATGAGGTAGGACAATGAGCTAGGTCGATTGATCTTTGACGCTGAACCTTGGACCTTGTAATAACTGGACCGACCCACTAAAAATATGGTGGCGATAATATCTGAATAATTGAGCTTCATTTGTTGAGTCTAGCCAGTCACTTCTATTCTATTATGTTGATATACAATTTTCAACTCACGAACAATATGACCGTTAGCACGTATATTATTGGTTGTAATATTCTTCCCTTCCCCCATTTCCACCACAAAATGTACATCTTAGGAACATGGGGGTAAAAACAAATTGAAATTATTTTCCCTCTCCCATGTAGCAACTTTATCTTTGTTTCCGAAAGCATAGATTTTCGGGAAAACCGAACGTTACACTCATCCCCACCCGACATCTAATAACGTTAAAATAAAGTCCTAATGCTTTCCCTTCCTCTTCTCTCTCTTCTCTCTCTCCCTCTCTCTCTCTCTTGTCTAATCTTCACTCCCATATAGTAGTCCCCTCTGTTGTCTTTTCATTTCTTGTCTGATTTTGAGCTCTAGGGTTTTAATTTTCCCCTCAAATTTCTCTTCTTTTCTGTCTCATTTGATTCGGGTTGGTTGTTTCCATGGAAGATGACGCTTTCGATTCGGGTCACTTTAATGGAGCTGACCCGGTTTTTCTACCCACCGACCAACTGAGGGCGGAGATTGATACTTCGGCGCCGATTGAGTCGGTAAAGGAGGCGGCGACCCGATTTGGTGGAATCGGTTTCTGGAAACCTAATTCTTTCAAGCCTTCCGACACTTGCTCTGAGGTAGTTTTTTTTTTTTTTTCCTGACTTTTTGGGTTTTATCTGTTTTTTAAGTTGTTAATTGATTTATTTGTGTATTTTAATTGATTTATTTGTGTATTTTTTTGTTTTTTAACAAAGGATAAAATCAATTGCATTTGTAATAATAAGATAAAAATGGCACTCCACTAAGACCACAGACCGAAGGCTCACCCCAAATATCAGCATTACCAATTGAAGGAGTACATACTGTTTTTTTTTTTTTTTTTTTTTTTTTTTTTTATAAATCAATTATTTGATTATCTGAGTGGATATTTGATATGTTATTGTTTAGTTAGATAAGCTTTAAAATTTGTGAATTAGACAAAGTTTTTCATAGTTTGTGTGACAGAGCAATTTTTTTTTTATTAATTGATGCTTTAATTTATTTACTTTTAAATAATGGGTATTTATTTTTTTGAAATCTTGTTTAAATTGACTTCAAAAGAGTCAAACTGGAACTTTTTGGTAAAGTATTCTATTTGCTGTATTCTTCGTATCATCTTACTGCATTCATTAGTTTGAACGTTGCTCGTGCTTGACTATTATTAGCTTGAGCTTTATAGATCAAGATAGTGAAGTGATTGTGTCGAGCAAGAAAGTTGGTGGTTCCTTGGCTTGAGAGAAGCATTCATTAGTTTGAAAACGTTGCTCGTTCTTGACTATTAGCTTGAGCTTTATAGATCAAGATAGTGAAGTGATTGAGTCGAGCAAGAAAGTTGGTGGTTCCTTGGCTTGAGAGAAGAATATTGAGTGGCGTTCTGATCGACTGAAAACTTAGTTTTATTTTTGTCTGCTTTACTTAGTGCTGACAGCTAATTTTGAGAAGCATTTATTTGTTAAGAACATTGGCTACGTAAAATATTTCATGTCTGGGAAAAGACTCTTCGCGTAGAAATGAAATCTCATATACCACTAGTGATCCAATGGTTATGCATCATTCATGACATTATCAGGATGTGAGCCCTAATAACTCATAATCGTTGGATAACTTGTGGTGCAAAGGATTTCGTCTCCTCGGCTTATGTGTAGTGAAGTGGAGTGCCGTGCATTTTTTGTGTCACTCGCTCCCTCTCAATGATTGTCCATTTCTAGTTTTTAAACCAGATAAAGAAAATTAATATTTATGTACTTTTACTAACATATGCACATTTAGGATTTCACGCACAAACCAGAACTTCGTAGTTGAAAAAAAGTGAATCTAGTAACTTCATTCGAAAATGGATACTCATTTAAGAACAGTGGCAGTATTTTCGAGAAAATACAATTTAGTTGTCCATGATATTTATCCTGAAAAATTGATTTGTCTTTTGTTCCTCTTGGATTGTTATAATTAATTAATTATTACCTAATACATGGCCCTAATTAATGTTTGGCATAATAATGGCAGAATGGGGAAGACGTGGTCAGCATAGCAAAAATGGAGGAACAAGCTGCTCAGTTAGAGGAAGATCTGATTGTGAAAGAAAGGGAAACACTTGATGTCCTAAAAGAACTGGAGTCAACCAAAACCCTAGTGGAAGATTTAAAGTCGAAGCTTCAGAAAGAGTCATCTGAAGTCAACGCAGCCCTCAATTCCGACTTAGATGACAAGAAAGTTGAGAATCTCGTTGGGGAGTTAAAAAACGAGGAAGAAGATAAAGAAAACCGTGCCAGTGGCCTGATTCCTTCTTCAGCACCTGGCCTTATTTTAATGGAACTGAAGCAAGCCAAACTGAACTTAACAAGAACTACTTCTGATCTGGCTGATATAAGATCTAATGTCGAAATGTTTAACAAGAAAATCGAGAAGGAAAGAATCTCGCTCGAGAAGACCCGTCAGAGGCTATCTATGAATTCGTCCAAGATTTCATCTCTTGAAGAAGAGATAAATAAAAACGAAAAAGAAATTAGAGATCAATAAGGAAAATGAGAATCCGATGGATATTTCGAGGGAGCTCCAAAGATTAAGTGCAGAGACGGAGCAGTTCAAGAAAATAGGAGAAGCAGCATCGTCTGAAGTTTCGAGAGCTATGTCGGAGATTGAGCAAACCAAAAACAGGATCAAGACTGCAGAGATTAGGCTCATTGCAGCTCGAAAAATGAAGCAAGCAGCTAAAGCGAGTGAAGCCCTCGCTCTTTCGGAAATGAAGGCCCTATCAAAAGGCGACACCTCATCAGTTGTAACACTTTCTTCTGTGGAATACTCTTGCCTAACCAACAAAGCTCGAGAGGCAGAGGAAGCTTCCAAGAAGAGAGTGAACGAAGCCATGCTTGAAGTCAATGAAGCTAATGTATCAAGAACCGAGATTTTGAAAAGGGTGGAGGAAGCAACGGAAGAAGTCAAAAGTAGTAAGAAAGTTCTAGAAGAAGCTTTGAGTAGAGTGGAGGCAGCTAATACTTCAAAGTTGGCAGTGGAAGAAGCTCTTAGAAGATGGAGGTCAGAGCACGGTCAAAAAAGACGTTCCGTCCAAAACTCAACCAAGTTCAAGAACACTTACCCTTCACACCTCCGAAATAATACTCGTTCGTTTGATCTGAATGGATTAAATCTGACGGCCAGTAATGAATCAACTCCTGTTCTGAAGCCAACACTCTCGATAGGACAAATACTGAGCAGGAAACTGCTTTTGACAGAAGATTTTGAGAACGGAAATAAGCGAGAAAAGAGTTCTTCCATGAAAATTAGGAATGTTTCGCTTGGTCAAATGCTTGCGAAACCTAAAGTAGGTGAAACTCAGGCGGGTAAAAAGGCGGAGAAAGAAAGCGGGCAAAAACAGTCATCTGCAAAGAGAAAGAAATTTGGGTTTGGACGGATTTCTTTCCTTGTAGCGAAGCCACACAAGAAGAAGAAGAAACATGCGGCAAGTTCACGCCTTGCTTGCTCCTCGTAGATCAGTAAACCTGACTGGTTTGCATATTTGTTCATCTGTGTCTGTTTATCTATCTTGTAACGCTTCTCTTTGTTGTGGACTAGTTAGAAGTTAGAACAAACCTCAGGCTTGCTGATTAACCTGCCCCCTCCCCCGAGTTCGATCCTTATTGACTATGTTAAATGATTGTGACAGTTTTATGTTCTCTATACGATGAAGTAGCGCGTGCTAGTGCTAGTAAAACTCTGTTTTTTTTGTATTTAATGTGAAACCTATCTGACTATGCTTTAGTCTGTTGAGCATTCTGTAGCAGCCTCTGCCAGTGGCTGCTATAGAATTAGCCTGTGTGTTCAGTGAACCATGAACTGTATATGTTTGTATACGGTTTATGTGTTTAGTTACTTGTGAACAGGCGGTTCATGAATCGGGAATCGGTTGTGAACAGGCGATTCATGAATCGGGAATCGGTAGTTCACGATGAACTGGGCATGTCTAGCCTCTGGTGAGGGAAACACAGTCAATTTTCTGGCTAACTTAGCCTGTGTTAGTTGCATGAACACCAGGATTTTACGTGCAGGACAAAGACGTTTCCACGCTGTTGAGTGGACTTACCATTATGTTGTCAAATATTAGCGAACAAAACAATGCAAAAGAAAATAGAAATAATATTAGTAACACTTCAAGATTAAAAATTGAATAAAATGAAACTGAAAATTTAGAAATGCACAAAGGAATAACTGAACAGAAATAGAGTTTAGATTAGAGTATTTCGGATCATGTTCAATTATCCGTTTAATCCGAAATTCAGTCACAATATAATATGAGGCACCAATCCAAGATGTTGCTGAAATTTTGAAGGCAGCTTGCATACTCAAGAACCCAACTCTCGGAACACTCAAAATTCAGCCTATGTCGATCTCAAATCGACAGCTATATCCCAAGAAAACCACAACCCACACTCTCAGATTGTCTCGCCAAACAACACACACGCACTACTGCTCAAATCGAAGACCTACGGAGGGAGAGCACCTAAACAGTCAAACGCAGAGAAGAAGAAGATCCAAATACACCTCAGTACAACCTCACTTTCTTGCCTAAAACCTCTAAATAAAGCTCTCTGACCCCTCTCTTTATAAACCACCAGAGAAGACCTCAAAATTTTGTGCATAAAAGCCGTGTGTTGTGGCTGCAAGGGAGAGGGTGTGGGGGTTTAAATATGAGGCTGAATGGATCAATATAAGGTAGAAGGTTACCTGATCAAATTTCAACAATCATAGCGCAAGATGCGGAATCTTCGGTGAAGAAACAGAGGAAGAGATCGAACAATCAACTTGGGAAAGAGACCAAGTCAAAATCTCCCTCTCTAAGTAAATTGCATACACAGACTGGATAAGATGTGAGGAATTTTGGGTCAGCTACTTGGGTCACAAATATTGGGCCGAAGCCCATAAGAAAAATAACAACACACGCATTATACTCCACATTTGCCCTCAAGAACTGATTTTTGAGCACGGGTCTTTGATCAACATTCATGGATTTATGTACACGATGCCATTGATATTATGATACTCCCTCCATTCCAAAATGATTGTCTCACTTTTTTTGCTTTTATTACAAAGGAACTTTGAACAATAATTTTAGGTTTATTTAACTATACAAATGAAAATCTAAAACTCATTATTGATACACCATCAATAATACTATCAATTGCAAGTTTTAGATCTTCATTTGTATAATTAAATCAACCTAAAATTATTGTTCAAAGTTTCTTCGTAATAAATGCAAAAAAATGGGACAATCATTTTGGAACGGAGGGAGTACATCGGAAATTAACGAACTTTGTTTATAATATATAAAGATAATAGGTCACTCCCCTTAACATCAATTAGTTTTAATGTGGAACTTCAGACTTTAAGATGGTATCAGATCAAGTCAATTACACGTGCAGACCCAATAACCCACAATGTTACTCCGCGCCACCAGATTAATTGTAAGCTTTGGCAAATCCCGTTATACGTGAAGGGGCGTGTTAGAGATATTATCCTACATCGAGAATTAACGAACCTTGCATATAATATATAAAGATTTTGAGTTATTTTCATTAACACCAATTGATTTTAAGATGAACCTAATAATAAATACTCCCTCCGTCCCAATAAGAGCTTCCCTTTTTGCCATTTTGGGTGTCCCGCTAATAGCTTCCACTTTCCTTTTTTGGCAAAGGAATCTTTACTATTTCCTCCACTCATTCTCTCTCCTCATTATTTTAATACTCACAACACTATTATAATTTACTATTCCCTCCACTCATTCACTCTTCTATTTTCAAATTACACTTACAACATCTTTACTTTCCTCCCACTTTCTTAATTTGCGTGATTTTTAAAAAAGTGGAAGTAATTGTTGGGACGGAGGGAGTAGTTTAATAGCCATTGTTTGACTATGAACAGAAAGAAGTTGATCCACCTTCCGGCCGGCTACCATCTATTGAAAAACTTTTCTAAGGGTACATCATCATTCAATAAGACTTTTAAATATTTTTTAAAATAAAAAAGGCTAATCAATCACATAAAGGCATGCTAGAAAAAAAAAAAAAAAAAAAAAGGTCATGATATTACTTCATTGATTGTTGATCCCACTACTTCATCCTACTTTTATTTAACATTAACACAAATTTAAAAATTACTTTAAAAATATCATGATTTCATAATAAAAATGAGTTACAGTTTAAAAATAAATGTCTAGAAGATGTGCATTTATTTTTAAAAATAATTAAGGATATTTTAATATGAAATTAAGAGTTGGTCTACTAAGAAATAAGTTTTTTTTTTTTTTTAAGCTTAAGAAAAAACATTTTTGTTCCGATAGCATTTAAACAGACACATGGACCGGCTTTTCTTGCTCGCTTCGTTCCCTAAACTAAGACTAAACCAGACACGGACTAAGCCATCTATCAGCAGAAGGCTACTAAAAAGGGGTTCCTATATCGATCGCGTAGTGGGACCGCAAAAAAGTCTTCCTTTCATGACACTAACACCGGATCGCTCGCTGCGTTTACTACATTAACTCTTACACTTTTTTTTTTATACTAATATCGTATTTGTTTTTTGCACGGCCATCTTTTACACAAACACTTAACAATACATACATTGACATTCAAACATAAATGCATTGACATTCTTTCACACTTGTATTGTTACTCAAATACAAATGCACTGCACTGACACTATGTTAAACTCATATATTGACACCTTTTTGCACAAGCTTTGTTACTCATTCTTTCACACTTGTATTGTTACTCAAATACAAATGCACTGCATTGACATTCAAACATAAATGCATTGACATTCTTTCACACTTGTATTGTTACTCAAATACAAATGCACTGCACTAACACTATGTTAAAACCATATACTGACATACATGCATTGACATTCAAACATAAATGCATTGACATTCTTTCACACTTGTATTGTTACTCAAATACAAATGCACTACACTGACACTATGTTAAACCCATATACTGACATACAAATTAACGAACTTTGTTTATAATATATAAAAATAATAGGTCACTCCCCTTAACATCAATTAGTTTTAATGTGGAACTTCAGACTTTAAGATGGTATCAGATCAAGTCAATTAATCTGGTGGCGCGAAATAACATCGTGGGTCATTGGGTCTGCACGTGTAATTTTTTAATGATTACATTTTTTTTAGACTAATACTTGCAATTTTTTTACATTTGCATTAGCATTCGAAAATGCAATATTCATTAACTCAACACTATCAAAGGGCTACCTAGGATATAGAGTCGGGAAGTAATCAATGATTTTGCTTCTCCCCGCACATTATTAAAAAAAAAAAAAAACACATTTTTTAAGCTAAAGAGAAAATGATTTATTTTTCTTGGAGATTTTGGCTAAAATTAGTAAGTACAAATGTATTTAATAAATTTTACTTATATTTAATGGCATCAAAATATGTTATTTTCTGGAATTTTTTCTCATTTAATTCCTTTTTAAAATTTTATTTTCAAATATGACTTACTGTTCAAAGTTTTGCCCGAAATGTCCCACTTTTTGTAAATCGCTACACCGTGAAGCGATTTTAACGTTTTTAATTTTAAACTCGCCAAACCATTTAGCGAGTTTATTTATTTTTTATTTCCATTAATTATTTTCTGTAATATTAAAAAACAAATTCCAAATATTTAAAAACAAATTCCAGGGAAATTAAACTCGCCATTTCATTTGGCGAGTTTAAATTTTAATTAAATGAAATCGTCAATTGAATTAGCGAGTTTAATGGAAAGGAAACTCGCCAACTGAATTGGCGAGTTTGTAGAAACTAGAATTTCCATCGGCAGCTACCAGTTTGCTGTCCACCTGCAAAACATATACACAAACAACAAAATCAACAAAACAAAACTCATGCATACAACAACAAATATTTTAAACTAAAAAAACTTTCAAAAAACAAACAAATAGATTACAAAAATATTGTAATATACTACAAATATTCAATACAAAAACTACTAAACTAATCAAATCTCACTTCTTCTTCCTTCTTTCGTATGTTTTATCATATGTAGATGGAGTGAATTTGTTTACCGGATGTCGCGACCTAGACCTCTTTCTTATGTCAGCCTGTCTCTGAAATTCCTCCCTCTGAGGTTGTGTAATGCCCTCAAAGTAAGTCTCACCAGAAGAAGTCGAATTCGGATCGGAGAAGGGTTGGAGCGATGCTTGTGACGTAGATAGACCAAAGGCACTTTCACTCCCCGAAAATTGTCCAAAACCCATAGTGGGTTCAGGGGGAGGGTCTAGATGGGCATTCCACCCACTCCCATCTCCCCACCTACTCCCACTCCCACTCCTACTCCCATCCCCCCACCTACTCCAACTCCCACTCCCACTAAATTGACTTTGAGTCAACTCTGACCAATCAATTAGATCATCATCATGGGTCTGAGCTTGAGGCTCTGGCTGTGGCTGTAGGTCGATGTGAGGCTCTGGCTGCGGATCTGGCTCATCATGTAAGTTCATCCCCGGATGTGCCTGTCTGGGTGCACGATGTGCACGTCTACGAGGCTGTCTAGGTGCCACACCCTGGGTGCGATCAACCGCATGCAAGGTGCTTCACCAAGCCGGCCGCCTCTCTCTCACATGCGTGAGAGTGTGTCTGACAATCCTCCGCACCTCAAACCGGGATGGACATGGCAGACTTTGCTGCTCCTCATCCCTAGTAATGCCAGCTTCATTTGTCACATGAACATGATGTAAGTTTTGTACCTGTTTTTATAGCATTAATTATGAGAATGAGACATAATTTAATAATTCGAAATAAAAAAAGTAAGCTGATTATAATGAGAACAATTTAAGAAATGCTTACCAAACCCTTCAAGAAAGGGGCCATCATTCGGTAACCAATCAATGCCTCAAATAATGCCCAGTCATACTGCACTCTCCCGATGAAATGAACTCCTAACCACCCAGCCACTGCTAATCTCTCCTGGATAACGGGAGCTATAACATGTGGCACGGTTGCACCACGACGAAATGATAAACTCGAAACGTCACGATTTGCCCAAATATATCGGGCTCGGTGGGAGTGCTGTAAAGTCAACACGGAAGGATCAAAGGGCCCAGGATCAACAAAAATATACATCTGTTAATCAAAACAACACAAACACAAGTATTATTTTGACAAATCAAATACTCTAGGAAGTGTTATGTTCACAAATCAATACTCTAAATTCATTTGACAAATAAAATGAATAAACAAACACTCATTTGACAAATAAAATGAATAAACAAACAAAATGTTAGGTTGAGGTAATGTTCCTTGGCCTCATAAAACTCTTAAAGTTTGGGTTGCCATGAATTGCTAAGAAACATTTTTGTATCAGCATGAATGAAATTCTAGGTTTGTTTGTTAAACTTAGTTATTTTAAGAACCTTTTGATGTAACAGCAATGGGAGAACCAGATTAGGGCCAGGAAAGAGAGAAACCATTTACCCAGGAGATTGGAAAAGAACATCAAGCTACCTACAGAATCAGGGAGGGAATATCTCCTCTAATTGATTCATGAACTTCTGAAACAAACTTTGGCTTCTGCATTGTAAACTTTAAATTATAAAACCACCAAAAATAACCTGTAAACTACCAAAGGACCTAAAGTGACAACAACATAATAATAATCTGGTACTAGAGCTTCAATTCTTTTAAAAGCTAATTGTTGGCAAGGCTCAACTGTATGCTAATAACAGATTATTATCTTCTTACATTCCCAGATACACCAAATCCACCTCTCAAAGCTTATAATTCACATTGAAAAAAAAACATATACAGTAAGAACAAAAATATCAGTAATTTGTTAAAAACAATCAATGGGGAAGAGAATGAAAACTTACTTAACAATTTTAAAGAATCACTGAATCTGAATAGAGGGGCTTTGAATTTGGATGTCTTGAAATCAAATCGTTCTTCCTTCTCTCTTCTTCTTCCTTGTTTTTTTTTTCTTTGTTCTGTCTGTCTCGTAAACTCGCCAATTGGGGATCTGAAAATTACTTACAAACTCGCCAATTCAATTGGCGAGTTTCCTTTCCATTAAACTCGCTAATTCAATTGGCGATTTCATTTAATTTTCTTTTAAACTCGCTAAATGAAATGGTGAGTTTAATTTTCCTGGAATTTGCTTTTAAATATTTGGAATTTGTTTTTTAATATTACAGAAAATAATTAATGGAAATAAAAAATAAATAAACTCGTTAAATGGTTTGGCGAGTTTAACGGTGTAGCGATTTACAAAAAGTGAGACATTCTGGACAAAATTTTGAACAGTAAGTCATATTTGAAAATAAAATTTTAAAAAGGAATTAAATGAGAAAAAAAATCATATTTTCTGCAAATAAACTAGGTTGTGAAATATTATTATTCAAGGGGTAATAAAGTCATTTGACTGTTATTATGACATGTCCGCCTTTTACTGGATAATCGTCCAATAATTAACAGAGCAGAATATATGAAAAGCACCCACATTATATAAAGATCCAACTTTTAATTCAATTAAATCAAGAAATTTGCCTTCTCTCAGTTGCCTTTCTTAAGCAATCTTCTCTGATTCTTACACAAGGTAATCTTTCAATTTCATCTTTTTTGGATTTCATAAATTGGTGCTCTTTTTCCTTTTTTTAATCCCTTTTAATTTGTGAATTGCTAATTGTGAGGGATTATTCAATCAGGGATTATGCCCAAATTGTTGAAAAGATTAGATTTTTATGCTGCTCTGTATTTTATCTAGTCTCTCTTAAACTCTTGATATAGTTTTATTTTGTTGGTGATTTCTTGTTAGTTATACGATTTCCCTTGATGGGTTTTACGATTTTTTAATACTTTTTTTTTTTTTTTATGAATTGTTTTTGCTATTGATAAAAAGACGGGATCAGTTTAGCATACTCTGGGTTATCTATTTTAATGGTGATGTATGATTTCCTCGATGGGTCCATACACCATTATAACTATTATCAATAACAAGTTTTAGATTTTCATTTGGATAATTGAATTTACCTAAGATTAATGCTCAAAGTTCATTCAAAGTAGCAACAAAACAAGTGGGAACATCATTCCGGGACGGAGGGAGTATTAATTTAATGAAGTATTGTACAGATTTATGGGCAAATTATGGATGGTTTGTTTTATGGCTAATATTTCTGTGCAGCTGAGGGGGAAAAGGTAGTCTTTGCTTTAATTTCTTACCATCAGCAGATTTCTTGATGAGTTTTTATATTTTTTCTTATGTTGTTATGTTGGTTCTTTTTTGCTGTCTTTCTGAATGGATAGTAGGTTGTCTTCCTTGTGAAATTATTGAAGGATTGTCGGAATTGAAATAATGACTAGGAATGTTGTTTCTGTTGTAAACATAATGTTTCTACCTGCAAAAAGTTGAGATCTTGTATACTATTTTGGTTTTGGGTTTAGTGGGGGATCGAACACTCTTATCCCACGTCTCAGACTTTTTATCTTTTATTCGTGATTTTCTTATTGTCTTTGATGTAATATTGCTCTTTTCCGTGCTTTATTTGGCTGGTTCAGTCTGGCCCATGGTGTTGTAGCATTATAAGGCTGTTGGGGTCAACAATATGAGCTTTAAAAGTCCGATGGATGATTTTGTTGTGTGGTTTCTCTTAGATTGGCTTTCATGTTCTCATTTGGCTTTCACTTCAGGCAACATGGGTGGAAGACTTGGGCTCGTTTTTCTGTTTGTTTTGACCGTGAGCTGGGCATGTGATGCTAGAGAGTTGGGACCCATAGTGAATCTCTTACCTGTAGAAACCAAGGTCACCGATGATTCAGGTAGTTCCATCAACTCAAAAGTATTACTCCCTCCTTCAAGGAAGTTAAGGGGGTTGACTTTATGCACTTTTTGTAGAACATGTACGTAGATACTCTCATTTAGCACATTGTTCATGGCAGTTGAAAATGAAATCTCATGAAGAGACAATTTTATACGGAGTATTATTTTCTTGAAAAAACAACAAATTTAGAGACAGATGGAGTATTTTTCTTAAGTTAGCTTTAATAGAAAATATTTTGTGGTGTAATTTTTCCACGCTGCAGTTTTGGAGATAAATCACCTGATTTCAGAAAGGGAACTTTCTGCTTCAGAAGGAGTTGGGAACAATCAACTGTGTGCACTGTGTGAAGAATATACTGGTGAAGCATTGGCTTACCTTGCTGAAAACAAAACCCAAACCGAGATCATCACCGCCCTCCACAAATCTTGTTCTAAGCTGCTCTCGTTGAAGCAGCAGGTGATATACTATACTTGTAGTTCCCCTCAGGTTTTGACAAGTATCACTGCTCCCTTAGGTTTGGTTTTATCTCACTTTTCCCCTCTGTCAATTATTTTTAAGCTAAAGGACTATTTTAAACCTAAATCTTTAATATATTTGGACTATGCATTCAGGAGTGAAAGTGAAACGAAACCATACCTAGGGGGCAGTGATACTTGTTCAAACCTCAGTGGTAGGCAGCGGAATTAACTCGTGACAACATTGATTTCCTTTTGTCTGACTAAATTTATTCTGGCAGTGTATGACGCTGGTGGATTATTATGCTCCTCTTTTCTTCTTAGAGGTCTCGTCAGTACAACCTGACAATTTCTGCCTAAAGTTTGGCTTGTGTGAACCAGTTGTTTCTGACACTAGACTTCTTACCAAGGATAGCTGTGAATTTTGCGAACAAACTATGGCAGAAGTTTTAATTAAGTTGCAAGATCCCGATACACAGGTACATTATTCATTATTTTTAATTTTTTTAAATGCTTATGTTATCTGAACTCTTAGGTTGTTACCCCAACATTGGTTGCAGTACAAAGCCACCCTGCCCCCAAGGGGTCACTTGTTATAGAGGAAATGTCCATTTGCCTCAGAAGGAACCGTTGAGTGTCCTCTTTCATTGTCCACGTATAATCCCATGATTGTAACACTTATATATATTCGATCTCGGACCAATTAAAGGCAACCTACAATACATCTAGAAACTTAGAGGTCTATTTTCGAAATATAGAGAAAATATTTCTTCTTCCCCCTAAATGAATGTCCAATTTTCAAGAAGTAAGAAATAAGAAATAGTCCCTAAATTGTCCAATTTTCGGTGAAATTACTAAATCCTCCATCGTCATTCATCATGTTCTGCTTTACACTTATAATCATAATGTCATTATGGGTGTTTATGTATATATATACTTAAAAGTAAAAAAAAATGGATATTTAATTAGGGATGGAGGGAGTAGAACAGAAGATGTTGTAGGCATTGACTCTTCAGTGTCTCACGTGTGACATATCAGACATCAACATCACCACCAACTCAATGCGTATGGTGACAAAATTGCTTATTGGAACTCTCTCATAGGATTTAGTGGTCCGTCTTGCTAGTCTATGGGTATAATCAAGAACCGCCTTTCATGGAATCTCCCCTCTCGGTTATTCAGAGAGATTGGAAAATCTTTGCTTTCCTAATCTATGCAGTTAGAGGTGTAGCTTGCATTCCATTTTGTTTACCTTTCTTGGTGGAAAATTTCTTTCATCTTCTCATAAACTTTGTTATTCTAATGTATACTCCCTTCATCTAAAAAAAAGTAGTCAAAATTGACAAATCAATCTTTTGAAGGTGTGCCTTTACTTGCTTGTACCATCGTGAAATTTCACATAGAGCAACTCCAATGGTAGTTATCAAAATCAAATTTTGATACCCACGTGAAAGAGTTAGCATCTCCAATGCTAAACGCTATAGGTATCAAATTTTGACGAGTTAGGGAAGGTACCAAATTTGATACCTTGCTTAACTCCGCTTTGCCAAATAGTATCTTTTTATATCATTTAATTATTTATTTAACATTTATATTTTATTTTGTTTTGTATTGTATTTTGTATATTTATAAAACACAGAATTTTATTATTAATTTGTCAATGGAAAAGAAAATAATTTTTTTTATCTAATAGAGTAGGTCTTGTGAAAAACTAGTTTTCTCAAAATGTTATGAAAAAACTAGTTTTCAGCATTGTTCATCCCTCTTATTAGTTAGGGTTAGTGTTTAAAAACTAGTTTTTTCTTATGCTATGAAAAAACTAGTTTTTCACAAGATTTTGGCTATCTAATATACATTTTTATTTTTCTTTATTTTTAATAAATTAGTATTCAAATATTATTTAACACTATTTATATTTAATTATTAAAGAATATTAAATGTGAGAATTTCAATAAAACAAAAATAAAAAAATTAAGTTATTAATTTGATATCTACCAATGGAGATGGTAATTTGATACCCTGTGAATAGTGTCATAGATATCAAAATATTATTTTGATACCTATGATTTAACTCCAACTCCAAGCATCGGAGATGCCCTGGTGACAAACCGGAAAGGAAAGAGGGACTTTTCATTTTGGGGATGGTAATTTGATACCCTGTGAATAGTGTCATAGATATCAAAATATTATTTTGATACCTATGATTTAACTCCAACTCCAAGCATCGGAGATGCCCTGGTGACAAACCGGAAAGGAAAGAGGGACTTTTCATTTTGGGACGGAGGGAGTATATAAATATTCTTCTCTTTTGTAAAGTGAAATTCTTAATGTATTATGATCAAAATGCATAGGTGAGATCTTTGTCAATCTGAAACTCTGGTTGACTTTGGTATTTTTTTCATTGAATTAATCTCAAATTCATTTTGGTTCTTTTTCAGTTGGAAGTAGTTGAAGTGCTTCTGAAGGCATGCAATTCTATGCAAAAGGACTATGTGAAAAAGGTAAGAACTATCTGCCCTATCTGAAATTTATTTATCTATGAACTTCCTACGCGTAATCCCTGAAGTAGTGACGTAAATTTGAAGTACTTCGTGCCATGTGGGAGGGTCAGACCACAAACCAAACCGAACCATGTGGTTTGCCAAAATTTGAGATCAAACCGAACCATTCATACTTGAAAACCAAACCAAACCAAATGGTTCGGTTCGGTTCGGTTCGGTCTCAAACCGCGGTTTGAACGGAACCACTTACACCCCTAACAGCAACTACAACACGAACACATACACCATCTTCAATTTCAAGAATACACACTAATTCAGAGATTCAATCTCGCTGCTACAACACACCACACCCCTATGTGACTTGTTCAACAAAGTATACAAGAACTTTTAAGTTTCTGACTTCTTCAAAGAGTCAATCCACTACTACCACCACCGGTACCACACCTACAACACACACGCATACCTTGTTCAACTTAGTATACAAGAATTCTTAACTTTCTGTGCCTACTTCAAAATTCAATCTCCCTATTTCCACCCCTTCAACTACACACAAACACGCACCTTCAACTTAATGTACGAGAATTTTCATGTTTCTGTGGCTACTTGAAAGATTCAATCTCATTTACTACTACTATAACACGAGCGTAAACCTTGATCAGCTTAATTTACAAGAATTTTTAAGGTTTTTGCGTCTGCCCCAAAAATTCATCTCGCTAATACTGCTACTACTACTACTACTACTACAACACACAACAACAACAACAACAAAGCCTTAGTCCCAAAATAATTGGGGTCAGCTAACATGAATCCTCGTATGTTCAACTAATATACAAGAATTTTAAGCTTATCTGATTAATTTAAAGATTCATTCTCACTACTACTACCATTAGTATCACTACAACACACACAGAGATACACATACACACACAGCACGCTCGCCTTGTTCAACTTAGCATACGAGAATGCATGTATGTTCAACTTATTGTGTCAATGGCAAGCTTGAACAGGCATTACGTGTTAATATCCTAACCTAGATATGATCATGTATTTAATTTCCAATATTTTCTGGGTGGCAGTGCAAGAGAATGGTTTTCGAGTATGGGCCTGTGATCCTTACCAAAGCAGAGAAGTTTCTGGAAACAAATGACCTGTGCACTGCCATCCACGCCTGTAAACCACCTGCATCTGCAACTGAAGAATTACCCACATCACTTCCACTCTCAGCGTACTAGAAATCGCAGACAGAGAGAAGATGCTAGAGATTGATATTTGATACTGTCATGTTTCCTGTAAAAAGATCCCCTCATCTGCTTCCTAAGAGTAATGTACAAACAACAAATGTCTTGTTCGTTGTGAAATGTCTTACAAAATTCAGTATTGATGTCAAGAATTTGTTTCGTCGCTCGCCAACATTGTAATTAACTCGTATCAACTTTATTTAAGATGTAATATAGTTGTAATAATTGTCTTTCTTAAAACCTGTGAAAAGGCAAAAAAACGACAGATATTTTGGACCTAAGGGAGTAATTCACAATTTTTACCTCATTTTTAACAATGTAATCTCTTTTTTAACCCTCGGATTTGGGTCATTGCAGTTCGATTGAATAGAAACATTAGGCCCGATATTGCGCGCAAGTTAAATGGACGGTACAAGATACACAAAGACGCACAAGTCGAGCAAAATGTCTAAAATATCAATGTAAACTGTCAAATGGACGTTGGACTGCTATACAATCCTGTAATAACCAATGTTCTAAAAAGTGCTAGGCGAATGCTAGACGGCGGAGCCGGGTCTAGCGCCTAGACGGGGACTAGTCGGGACCTAGGCGAAGCTTAGAACTAGCCCTTAGAACTAGCCCTTAAGCAAAATCTTTTAGAACACTGGTAATAACATCTGACTCTTGACAATCACCAAAAGTTGGAGAGTAAAATAGACAAACGTGTTGATGAAACGCCAATCTACTTAAGGTGAAAAAAAACTTGTGTTGATCAACTAGGCCAACTAGACCATATAGGTTAAATTGGTCACTCAAGAAGATTCTTGTAGATTAGCATTAATTCATTTTATATACTCCTTCCGTCTTACGTTACGTTAGTGTATATCAAAATTTTGAACACAATAACTAAGAAATAACAGTATAATAAAAGAGGAGAGAATGAGTGAAAGAGATATTATGAGTGTGAAAAGTACAATATGAGAAAGAATAAGTGAAATAAATAGTAACTGTATTGTTATTTTGAGTATTACGAGTGAGTTTTATTGAATAAACAGTTAATTAAGTTAATAAAGGTTACACGAGAATACGAGAATGAGACGGGACAAAAAGAATATGCTTAGAAAATTCGGATGCGGCTATCGACATAGTGACAAGGTAGAGGTAAACCATGATACACTTTCTTATGATTAGCTTCATCAACTTGATATTATTTAGTCATCAATGACTAGATGAAATGTTTCTTTATCTAACCCTATACAAATCTTGTCACATAAAATAATATCTCTCTCTTTCTAAACAAATATTTAACTATAATTTTAAGAAATATTTCCTTCTATTTCAAATTGGACTTTTGGCCATTTTTGCATGTCCCATTTTAAATCGAATTTTCAAAATGGTAAAGAATTTTATTATATTTTCACTCCTTCTCTCTCGCAACTTACTTTTATATTCACAACAACAATTAATTTACTATTGTTCCTACTTATTCTCTCTCTTACTTTATTTTTCTGCTCACTATATATCTCAATTAATTGGCTACGTTTGAAGGCACTGTTAAGCCAGGATCTTGCAATATAATATGTAAAATATGAGATACAACAAGTTTGGAGGCGGAACACTGCTTATGAAGGCACCCCGAAATAGTCTTAAACCCTAGACAATAAGGGATTTTTGAAATCAAAATTTTGGCCTAGCCTAGTCTTGCACACAATCGTGTCCAACACCAAGCACGACCGTGCAATACAACTTTGCACGACCGAGTCATCAAGGTTGCATGTCCGTACCGGCAAACTGCAAAAAAACTTCATTTGCACAGCGTACCCTTTATTTAGCACGATTGCGTCACGGTGAAAACACCGAAATCTCTGGGAAAAAAAAAAAACTACACTTGCCATGTTACCCTATTTTGGTTCATTTTTGATATTCTTCTCCTTATTAATCTGCCTAATAACTTGATTAGACTCTATTCCAATAATTAATTTAAGTGATTCTTTTTGTAATGTGAGATTATTTATTTTTTGAAAAAAATATAAAATTAAAATAAAGCAACCTAATGATAATAATAAAAGAGAAGATCCACCAGATACTTAGATATATTCTCATTTCATGTTTATCGTATATAATATTTAGATAAATCTTCCAATATATTTGTTGTAATCTAGTCCTAGAATATCTCCTATGTAACTGTATATATTCATAGCCTTGTGATCAATGCAAATACAATTCATTCTCAAAGTTAATCTCTGTCTATCATGGTATCAGAGCATTGACGATCAAAAACCCTACCCCCTGCATAGCTGCTGCCGCCATCCCTCTCCATGGCTACCATCGATCTCACCCTCATTCCCAACCTAGCCGAACCAACCCATCCCCTTGTTGCCGTCTCCCTCTCCCATGTCCTCAAACTCACCAACACCAATTACATAGCTTGAAAACTTCAGATTGAAGCCACCCTCATAGGTTTGGACCTCCATCACTTCATTGATAACGATCACACACCTCCTCCAGAAACCATTACTCCCACCGCCATTACCACTGATGCACCTACAGCCGAGAACCCACTTGCTCCGCCTCCACCACCACAGCCCTTGCCAAATCCTTCCTACAAAACTTGGTATCGCCAAGACAAACTTCTCCTTGGTGCTTTAGCCGGTTCCTTATCTCCTTCCCTTGTCCCTCTAATATCCCTCTGTCCAACCACCCTTGCCGCTTGGAATTCCCTTGCCAAAACCTTTGCCAATCCCTCTAAAGGCCACATTAAACAAATCAAAGACCACCTTCGCAATATCACGAAGGGTACCCGATCCATAACCGAATACATGCAAGATATCCAAACCTGTGCCGCCCAATTAACCTCTCTAGGCCGCCCCATTGACCCCGATGATCTCATTGACAAAATTCTTGAACAAATCAATGACCCCGACTATGATAATGTCATCTCTGCTGTCCAGAACTGTAACGACCCTAACCCTAGGCACAATTTTAATATTTCATTATATGCTTTTAATATTAATGTTAACTTTATATGTTTACTTTATATCTTTAAATTCTTATATTAGGATGAAATGTTTGGGAAATAAAATAATGTTCTAAAGGAAAATATAAAAATAGAAAATAAATAAAATGTGGAAGGAGAATTATAGTATGTGGAATAAATACTTGGGTAGGAGGATTTTAATTTATATGCTTTGAGAAATAAGGGGAATAAATTGTCATGGTAGTGAAAGCCTTGAGGTTAATAGGATAAGTAGAGTGAGGGGACCATCCTCCCTAAATCACTCTTCATCCCCCTCAATTGTCAAACATTCCATACCTTTCTCTTACTTTCCCCATACCCTTCCCCATACTCCCTCTTAATTCGCCCCCCCCCCTTTTCCTTCTTTATCCATTTTATACTCCTTCTCCCTCCTTCTCCTCCTTGAACTTTCTCTCTCAATCCATGGAAGCTCCCTTCCAAGTCTTGGAGCTAGCTCATCTTCTAACCATTTTCAAGTTCAAGGGCATTTTTGAAGTTGGATCATCTAGAGGAATAAACCAAGCTAAGAAGATCAACCTTCCATTCTAAAAACCTAATGTGAGTTATTATGACCCTTCTCTTCTCTAAATGTTCATGAGATATTTATTGTTGTTATTGTTGTTAAAATGCTCATTGGATGCTTTGGAAACTCTATTGGAGTGGAGGAATTGATTAGATCATAAGGAAATGTGGTTGTTCTTGGAAGTGTTAAAGAATGAAAGAAATGGATAGAATTAGTTTAGAATGTTTGGAATCCTCTTTGAAGTTGGGAAATGGGTAAATAACATAGGATGATATTATTGTTCATGGAAGTGAATTTGGAAGTATAAGAAATGGGTGAAATTAGTTTAGAAGATTTAATTTGAAATGTGTTATTAAAATGGGTTGAAAATCTTGTGGTGGATAATTTGAATTTATATTATTTTGGGGTTTAAATGAGTTAGGATGAAAAATGGTAAAGTTAGAGATCCTCCTTGTATTCTTGAATATTGAGTTAGAATAAAAGAAAAGGAAATAAAACTTGGTGAAAGAAATGACATCTCGGGGAAAGTTCAAAGCGGGCACTCGGGCGGTCGCCCAAGAGGGCATGAGCGGCCGCCCTCTTGCCGCCGTAAGCAAGAGTGCCTTAAGAAAGCCTCTTGGGCGGTCGCCCAAGAGGAGTTGAGCGGTCGCCCAAGAGGGCGGCAATTTGGGTGTTCTTTAGAACCACTTGGGCGGTCGCCCAAGTGGCACCGCGATCGCCCACCATGCCGAATCCTCCTTAGTCTCTTTTCTTGTTGATTTACCAATAACCTAGTGGCATGACTCTTAATCATTATGAATTAGTGGAACCTAATCCAAATCGGTGCATGAATTAACCCTTTTACACTTAAGTTATATTAGAACACTTAAGAGCACCTTAATTGGGTTTAAATGGAACTAAGGAAGCACTTTAAATACGACTCGGGAATTGATTCGACAATCTTGTCCTGGACACTTATTAAATGTGACTTCCATTGGGTAAAGTGAACTTGGGTCCTTATAGAGATCATGTATTCTTGAATAATGTCTAAGCGGGGATAATTATTGATGCTTTGTTATCATACTTGAGTACATATTCATGACTTGTATTATGCTTAGTGTATCACATAAATGCTTTGCACTCGATTATTGGTTGAACTTGAGTATATTTTACCATGTGACTATATTGCTTATTTATGCATAGTGTGTTAAAGAAATGTTGCACTATGATGTTGGTTGAGCATGAGTATATTTTACCATGTTGCTATGTTGTTTATCCCCTTTGTGGATTTATTCAAGTATCTATTATGTGCTTGATAATGTGTGAGTCACCGACATTGGGGTATAACATAATACGATCAATTATGGAAGTGTGACCTAATGTGATCGGATTATGTTATATTCGTGCCGTCCCTCCCCTGTGGCCACGGGATGGGGTATAGCATCTGTATTGAGCCAAAAGCCTTACGAGTTGCTACCGTCTTATTTGGTTCCCCGAAAACGGGTCTTATAAGACGTGAGTATTGCTTAAGCGGCTCAGCCGTAAGATTGGAGTATTATTATACCCAATGTTGTACGACTATCGTTCGAGACGGGAAAAGGTAAACCAAGGTAATGTAAGGTGTTTACAGCTTTTCCAACGGGTTATATGCAACTTGTTTATGTGTTGCATCTTATATGGCATATTCTTTGCATTCATAATAGCTTCTTTGAGATTTATTCTCACCCCTCTCCCTTTACTGTTTTTAGATTTCGAGACAGGTGGACCAGCCAAGTAAGGGCGGTGAGGAGTTTGAAAGTTATATTGTGGAAATTGTCGGGGTATGATTAAGTTGGTATAGAAAGTGTACTGTGGTATAATTCAATTACTGAATTGTATTTATAAATCTTCATTTTATGTTAAAACCGAGGCCGTTTTGTAACTAAACCAGTTTCTTACTTTCTAAGTTAGTCAACTATTTCTCTATTGTAAAAAGGGCGTAGAATTATTTTGAAATGATTTCAACAATTGTATTTATTTTAGAAAGTTAAATAAAGGTTTTAAAAGTTAAGGAAAATTGGGTTAGTTTGAGGACGCTTCAGCTCGGGACACGTATAGGTTCCGGGTCGGGGTCCTCACAGTTGGTATCAGAGCTCGGTTAGAGTTCTCGGGTAGAGTCTAGCTGAGTGAGAGTGTGCGATAACTTACGTCGAGAGTTTAACGCAGGAATTTGTTCAAAGACAGAAAATGATATTGACCATCCAAGGAATCAAGGAAAGGTGAGTTATGGAAAGATAGATTCCTCCACCATCATTTGAGGTATTTTACCTGTCTCAGGAGTTAGGGTTCATACTTTTATAAATCCCCGTTCATTCGTTCTCATGTGGCATTACATTTCATCTTTATTTGCATAATTGGCCTAAAAGTTGCCTTATGTGCTGGAGGTTCTACTCCTACGGGAGAGTACCTTGAATCATTCTTGTTTATCATGGTGATTGTGATTTGGGAGGACTGTCGCAAGAAGCGAGTCTCCTTATCTATGTTTAATTGCCTCCGTGTGTGGTAGAGGCGAATGAGTCATTATTTGCTATTATATCATATATGCATAAATGTCGAAAGTATGGCCTAAGGAATGTGAAGGTTATTTGAGTTGTGTGTTATCTTTGAATTAAAAGAACCTTGAGTTATCTCATGTTCGGTCGTAAATGAATTCGTGAACTCTTAGTTGAGGTTAGGTATATGACCTAATTAAGAGTGGTTTATGGTTGTATAATTGCATGATTATTTATTCATTGGTGTCTCATGGTGGAGACTAGATATATGAGACTAGTATTGAAAGTGATAGTCTAAGTGGGATTATATGGGTTATAAAATATCGCGAGTCCGAGATCTTGTGGAACTAATATATCTTTGCCTTATGTGCTATAAGTTTATTCTCTAATGAGAGATTGATTGAATTCTTGCTACTAATTTGAATAGGAAATCAGATATTTTTGTAAGTGGTATCACCCTATAAGTTGACTAAGTGGTGTTTTTCAAGTGAGTTTCAAAAATGGGTTTTCATCAGGTATCATACCAGGATATTGAAGCTTTGAGTTGATATAAGGTACTATTTTAGTATTCGGATTCCTAGATAGAGGACACTATTTGGGATGACAGACTTGATGATTCATCTTGGGAAAGTATTTGATAAAGAAGATAATTAGCTTAGCGACTCTCCGTAAGGATCAATTAGTACTATAATTAGAAAAGATGATACTTGGTGGTTATTTATAGATTATAGAGATCTCACATTGATAACTGTAAGAAATAAGTATTCGTTATCACTTGTTGATGATTTGCATGACTGATTTTTGAAACTAGTAGGATACTCAATGGTTATTAGTTGAATTTCGGGTGTTACAATTACAGTGAAAATTTGTTCTAAAGATATACTTAAGACAACATTGGTATTTAATATGACCGTTTTGAATTGTGGTTGTGTATTAGTTATGAAGGGGTAAATGGGGTAAATGTGAAGACGTATAATAGATGTAGTTATTGGTGACTTATAGGAGCAACTTCAAGAATTGGTAAAATATGTATATGGTTGTTTTGAGAGATGATACCATTAGCTGAGAAAATAAAATGAGGATAAATCTTATGGAAAGGCAGGATACTTTAGGATGATTACACCGTATAGGTTGACTTAGTTGCGTGACTATATAAAGGATTGGTGTGATGCTCGGAAGATATTGACGTTATACGGATTTTGAGTTGTTGATGGTTATAGGGAGGTAAGTTAGATTATACCGTAATGTTTAATTGAAATTTGGGAATGATTGATCTATGTGAGTTCCAATTATATTTTCTTATTTAGAAATTATGGTATTTGATTGGGAACTAGATGTTTACAATATGTTGTTGCTAAGTACAATACCAATATCAAAGGTAGGGAATAGATGACTCAAATTAAATAAAAGTGTTGAATTTTCAACGTGAGAAATTATGGAATGGAGGATGGTTTACCAAATTTATTATCTTAATGAATGTTTTAGAGTTAATTATCGGAAATAGTAATAAGTATTACGAGATTGTGTTTTCTTATAGGGAATTTAACTAAGTAAAAATATTATGAGTGGTAGCTACACTATAAATAGAAGTCAAACAAGAATATTATGTTAGAATTGTTTTAAATGTGCTTTAAAACTTTGGATTATATATTGAACTTCGGTATGAGCAACTGTGCCCTTCGGGGATAGTTGATTTAATAAGGTCAGTAAACCGTTTTCCTGTGAATCAAAATCTGTGAGTAATTTAACTATCTACCACTGGTATGGGACGGTTGTAGATAATTAAATCACTCGAGTTATTTTGCTAGCTTATCAATCTTTTGAAATTTCTTAAATTGTGAGTGGTTTAGTTAATTAAAACTGGTATGGGCCGATTTTAAATAAATAAACCATTCGGGTCTCTTTGAATCTCTTTTTATATTATCCTTTGGAACTCTGAAAGAAGTTGTAATTTTTAGAAGGACTGGGTATCCTAAAGATATACATTGTACAGAAGCAAGTAGAAAAGCAACCTAGTTCCCCTATAATGATTAATTGTATTCAAGTTTTGATCCGAGAAATGATTTGATAAATGTGGAGTTATTATTGTGTCGGCCACAGTAGACTCGGGTTTTGTTTTGGAGTTGGATCGGCTCCGTTGTGGGCGGCCAACCATTCAATTTGAATATTGATTTGTCACTAGTCCTGAACATAATTGGAACATTGAATTGTGATAATAGAATGTTGACGTTAGAAGATTTATTAAAATATTTAGAGTTCTAGGTTGAACTTGAGAGTTTTATCACTATAGATTTTGTGATTAAGTTGCATTGGAAGTAAAGAAGGGTATGTTATTTTGTTATAGAAAGTTGAATTATATTTTCTACTCGTTATATATATAGCTTGATGAGATGTTATTAATAAAGTCCTCACTTATGTTAGGGGATAGTTCGATTGTATAAAACCCATAGTGTTAAATGGATTTGATAGACATCGTTCGGGAAGGTTCTTTTGGGGAGGTAGGAATGCTATTAAGTTTAACCTTATAAAAAGTTGAGGAATCATTACTTGTTGTTGATGATATGCTACGGACAGGAACAATGGATGTTAGTAGTCAATAGTACGTATGGTTACCAGGGGTTGAGTGCGTATAATGGTAGTTATCATTCTAACATTGAGATAAAACCGTATGAGGCATAGTTTGGGAAGAAAATATCGATCTCTAATTTGTTGGGGTGAGATTGGAGAGGCAAGACCTAAGGTAAATTGGCGCCAAAGTTCGTTAATCCATTTGAAACTTTAGAAAAGGTTGGTGATTTGACTTATAGACTGGCTTGGAGCAGCTTATAGAGTATTCGAAGTTTTAAATGTCATATTGTAATGTATTTGGTGACATAGGTTGTAATACTTTTAATTATTTATATTTTTATTGAGGTCGTGAAAATTCGCGTTAGTGATAATTGTATAGTATGCTTGGGTCATTGAGTGGTAATATCATATTATTAATGGAATTAGAAAATTTTTTTTGGAAGAATCACAACATTGAAGAGACTATTTGGGAATTGAAGTCTGAGGTATACATGTAACCGAGGCGGGTTGATCAGTTAGGTAAGTGACAGTCAAATTCGGGACGAATTTTCTTTAAGGGGGAGTGAATGTAACGACCCTAACCCTAGGCACAATTTTAATATTTCATTATATGCTTTTAATATTAATGTTAACTTTATATGTTTACTTTATATCTTTAAATTCTTATATTAGGATGAAATGTTTGGGAAATAAAATAATGTTCTAAAGGGAAATATAAAAATAGAAAATAAATAAAATGTGGAAGGAGAATTATAGTATGTGGAATAAATACTTGGGTAGGAGGATTTTAATTTATATGCTTTGGGAAATAAGGGGAATAAATTGTCATGGTAGTGAAAGCCTTGAGGTTAATAGGATAAGTAGAGTGAGGGGACCATCCTCCCTAAATCACTCTTCATCCCCCTCAATTGTCAAACATCCCATACCTTTCTCTTACTTTCCCCATACCCTTCCCCATACTCCCTCTTAATCCGCCCCCTTTTCCTTCTTTATCCATTTTATACTCCTTCTCCCTCCTTCTCCTCCTTGAACTTTCTCTCTCAATCCATGGAAGCTCCCTTCCAAGTCTTGGAGCTAGCTCATCTTCTAACCATTTTCAAGTCCAAGGGCATTTTTGAAGTTGGATCATCTAGAGGAATAAACCAAGCTAAGAAGATCAACCTTCCATTCTAAAAACCTAATGTGAGTTATTATGACCCTTCTCTTCTCTAAATGTTCATGAGATATTTATTGTTGTTATTGTTGTTAAAATGCTCATTGGATGCTTTGGAAACTCTCTTGGAGTGGAGGAATTGATTAGATCATAAGGAAATGTGGTTGTTCTTGGAAGTGTTAAAGAATGAAAGAAATGGATAGAATTAGTTTAGAATGTTTTGAATCCTCTTTGAAGTTGGAAAATGGGTAAATAACATAGGATGATATTATTGTTCATGGAAGTGAATTTGGAAGTATAAGAAATGGGTGAAATTAGTTTAGAAGATTTAATTTGAAATGTGTTATTAAAATGGGTTGAAAATCTTGTGGTGGATAATTTGAATTTATATTATTTTGGGGTTTAAATGAGTTAGGATGAAAAATGGTAAAGTTAGAGATCCTCCTTGTATTCTTGAATATTGGGTTAGAATAAAAGAAAAGGAAATAAAACTTGGTGAAAGAAATGACATCTGGGGAAAGTCTGAGTGGGCACTTGGGCGGTCGCCCAAGAGGGCATGAGCGGCCGCCCATGCTGCCAGAAGCAAGAGTGCCTTAAGAAAGCCTCTTGGGCGGTCGCCCAAGAGGAGTTGAGCGGTCGCCCAAGAAGGCAGCAATTTGGGTGTTCTTTAGAACCACTTGGGCGGTCGCCCAGTGGCCCGGGCGGTCGCCCACCATGCCGCATCCTCCTTAGTCTCTTTTCTTGTTGATTTACCAATAACCTAGTGGCATGACTCTTAATCATTATGAATTAGTGGAACCTAATCCAAATCAGGTATGAATTAACCCTTTTACACTTAAGTTATATTAGAACACTTAAGAGCACCTTAATTGGGTTTAAATGGAACTAAGGAAGCACTTTAAATACGACTCAGGAATTGATTCGACAATCTTGTCTGGACACTTATTAAATGTGACTTCCATTGGGTAAAGTGAACTTGGGTCCTTATAGAGATCATGTATTACTGAATAATGTCTAAGTAGGGATAATTATTGATGCTTTGTTATCATACTTGAGTACATATTCATGACTTGTATTATGCTTAGTGTATCACATAAATGCTGCACTCTGATTATTGGTTGAACATGAGTATATTTTACCATGTGACTATATTGCTTATTTATGCATAGTGTGTTAAAGAAATGTTGCACTATGATGTTGGTTGAGCATGAGTATATTTTACCATGTTGCTATGTTGTTTATCCCCTTTGTGGATTTATTCAAGTATCTATTATGTGCTTGATAATGTGTGAGTCACCGACATTGGGGGTATAACATAATACGATCAATTATGGAAGTGTGACCTAATGTGATCGGATTATGTTATATCTGTGGCCGTCCCCTCCTGTGGCCACAGGATGGGGTATAGCATCTGTATTGAGCCAAAAGCCTTACAGAGTTGCTACTGTCTTATTTGGTTCCCTGAAAAACGGGTCTTATAAGACGTGAGTATTGCTTAAGCAGCTCACTGTAAGATTGGAGTATTATTATACCCAATGTTGTACGACTACTGTTCAGACGGGAAAAGGTAAACCAAGGTAATGTAAGGTGTTTACAGCTTTTCCAACGGGTTATATGCAACTTGTTTATGTGTTGCATCTTATATGGCATATTGCTGCATTCATAATAGCTTGCTGAGATTTATTCTCACCCCTCTCCCTTTACTGTTTTTAGATTTCGAGACAGGTGGACCAGCCAAGTAAGGGCGGTGAGGAGTTTGAAAGTTATATTGTGGAAATTATCGGGGTATGATTAAGTTGGTATAGAAAGTGTACTGTGGTATAATTCAATTACTAAATTGTATTTATAAATCTTCATTTTATGTTAAAACCGAGGCCGTTTTGTAACTAAACCAGTTTCTTACTTTCTAATTTAGTCAACTATTTCTCTATTGTAAAAAGGGCGTAGAATTATTTTGAAATGATTTCAACAATTGTATTTATTTTAGAAAGTTAAATAAAGGTTTTAAAAGTTAAGGAAAATTGGGTTAGTTTGAGAACGCTTCAGCTCGGGACACGTATAGGTTCCGGGTCGGGGTCCTCACAAGAACCGTGAAAACCCAATCACGTTTGACGAGCTCCATGAAAAGCTAATCAATCGTGAGTTAACCCTCAAAAACAAACCCAAAAACCCACCTACCTTTCCTGCAGCTGTCAACTACACCACCAAAAATCAACCCCGCTCATCCAACAACCAACCTAACCACTCTCCCAACTACAACCCTCGCACCAACTCCTCACCTCAACCATACAAGGGCCATTGCCAATGGTGCCGACGTGACGGTCACTTCCTCTCTCAATGTCACACCTTCCGCCAAGTTTATCCTAATGCTCAATTCCCTCCCCCTCCCAACAACAACCGAACCACCACCAACCGCCCACCAAATCAGCCTAGTGCCCATACCGCAACCTCCACCCACCAACCAAAACCTTGGCTCTTTGATAGTGGGGCAACTCACCATGTAACCAACGATCTCAACAACCTAGCCCTTCACTCTCCATACGATGGGACTGATGAGCTTCTCATCGCGATGGATCCGCCTACCTATCACCCATACTGGTTCCACCACTCTCCTTACACCCACTTCTAAATTTTCACTTAATCATGTTCTTTGTGCTCCCTCTGTGTCCCGTAATATTCTATCTATCTCTAAATTTTGCCTTGATAATAATTGTTCTGTCTCCTTCTCATCGTCTTCCTTTTTTGTGAAGGATCTTCGCACGGGAGTCACACTCTTGGAAGGCAGTTCTAGCTCGGGCATTTATGAATGGTCGCCTCCTTCTCCCGCTGCTCATTCTATCACCACTTCCGCTGCTTCAACGTGGCATCATCGCTTAGGCCATCCGTCTCAGTCCATTGTGCGTCATCTTAGTAGTAGTTTCAATTTACAAATTCCTAGTTGTTCTAGCTTTCATTGTAACTCTTGTGACTGCAATAAAAGCCATAAAATGCCATTTTTTGAGAATACGATTCAATCTAGTGGTCCTCTTGATGTCTTATACAGTGATGTGTGGTCGTCCCCTATAACCTCATATGATGGTTTCAAATACTATATCATCTTCGTTGACCATTTTTCGAAATATATATGGCTTTACCCCTTAAAACACAAAAGTGATGCCACCTCCGTTTTCTCCGAATTTAAATCTCGAGTTGAAAAATTCTTCAATCGCCCCATCATCACCATCTTTAGTGATAATGGAGGCGAATATATTGGTCTTCATCCCCTTCTTGTTTCCCATGGAATTAATCATCTCACCTCTCCACCCCACACACCTGAACACAATGGGTACTCGGAGAGACGCCATCGACACATTGCTGAAACCGGCCTATCTTTACTTACCCACTCTCATATGTCCCTAACCTACTGGCCCCTTGCCTTTGTCACAGCCAGCTATCTCATCAACCGCATGCCCACCCCCACCCTCAACATGAAATCTCCCCACCTTATTCTTCTTGGCCATCCTCCTAATTATCAAAAACTCCGCAGCTTCGGCTGCCTCTGCTACCCGTGGCTTCGTCCCTACACCAAACACAAACTCGAACCTCGTTCCACTCCCTGTGTATTTGTTGGTTACTCCCCCACACAAAGTGCCTATTATTGTCTAGATCCCAAAACTCACAAAATCTTCGTCTCTCGTCATGTCAAATTTGTCGAATCAGTCTTTCCCTTCTCAAATACCACCTCACACACCCCAAACACCATCCCTTCCCCTTCCATCACTGACTGGTGTGCCTCCTCCCTCCCTGTTCTCATTCAAACCCAAGCTGATAACCCCACCAATGGTTCTACTTCAGCAACCAGTGAGGCGCCCGCCCCCCAAAACCCCAGGCGCCCGCCCCAAACCCCTCACGCCCAGGCCACACCCACGGCTGCTCAGGCGCCCGCATCAACCCACCCCATGCGCCCGCCTCAACCTCACCTTGATTCTTCTGATGCTCCGGCCCCTCAGGCGAGCGCCTCGGATCCCCCATGCGGCCGCCTCATCCCAACCCCATCCAATACTTCTGCAGCAACCACGATCACACCCTCTCCTACTACCACCACACCTGAACCCCCACCAACACATAGACCTATCACCCGACTTCAAAACAACATTACCAAACCCATCACCAAACTCAACCTACACGTTTCCCTTCCTCAAACCTCCTCCGACCCCACCACTGCTGCCCAAGCTCTAAAACACCCCGACTGGCGTGCAGCTATGCAAACAGAGTTTGATGCCCTAACCCGCAATAACACTTGGGACCTTGTTCCCCCAGACCCATCTCATAACCTGGTTGGGTGCAAATGGATCTTCCGCACCAAGTATAAACCTGATGGCTCTGTTGATCGCCTCAAAGCTCGACTGGTTGCAAAAGGGTTTCATCAACGTCCTGGCCTCGACTATTCAGAGACATTCAGTCCTGTTGTCAAGCCCGCTACCATTCGCACTGTACTGTCATTGGCAATCACTAACAACTGGTTACTTCGACAAGTCGACATCAACAATGCCTTCCTTCAAGGCTCTCTTACAGACGATGTATATATGGCTCAACCACCTGGGTTTGTCAGCTCCACTCATCCCACGCACATCTGCAAGCTTCGACAAGCCATCTATGGCTTAAAACAAGCCCCTCGTGCGTGGTACAATGAACTCCGGACCTATCTTCTATCTGTTGGTTTTCACAATTGCGTCTCGGATTCATCTCTGTTTACTCTGCAACACTCACAGGATTGCAACTTTCTACTGGTTTACGTAGATGATATTGTCATCACATGTTCTAACTCCACCCTTGTTGACAACTTCATCTCCTCTTTTGCATCACGTTTTTCTCTCAAAGACCTGGGCTCCTTGTCTTATTTCCTTGGAATTGAAGTCATTCCTCACTCTCATGGTATTTTTTTGAGTCAACACAAGTACATTGTAGACTTACTCACACGGACCAATATGCTTGATGCCAATCCAGTACCAACCCCCATGGTGCCTCATCCTCCCCTCAATGCTCAGTCCGGATCTCCTCTCCATGATCCCTCAGAATATCGAGCTATTGTTGGGTCTTTACAATACTTGTCATATACTCGATTTGATCTATCATTTGCAGTGAACAGACTCTCTCAATATCTTCAAGCACCCACTGATCTGCACTTGAAGGCATTGAAACGAGTTCTTCGATATTTAGTTGGCACAAGTACTCATGGACTGCTCCTTCGCCGCAATTCTCCTACCTCTCTACATGCATTCACAGATGCAGATTGGGCAGGCGACTCTGACAACTACATCTCCACCACTGGATTCATCGTGTACCTTGGTCGCAATCCCATCTCCTGGAGTTCTCGTAAGCAACGCACCCTTGCCCGTTCATCTACAGAAGCTGAGTATAGAGCAATGGCTGCCACCACTGCTGAAGTACTTTGGCTCCAAAATTTGCTTCGTGAACTTGCTGTCAACATCTCCAGTCCACCTGCTATCTATTGCGACAACCTGGGAGCAACCTATGTTGCTGCAAATCCCAAGTTTCATTCCAAGATGAAGCACCTAGCTCTTGACTATCATTTTGTTCGGGAACAAGTTCAATCTTCCCAGCTGCGAGTTTCACACATATCTGGGTCGGATCAGCTGGCAGATGCTCTGACAAAGCCTCTTCCGCGCGCACGATTCCTTGAGTTAATTTCCAAGATTGGACTCTCTCCACGGTCGTCCATCTTGCGGGGGCATGATAACAATAAAAGAGAAGATCCACCAGATACTTAGATATATTCTCATTCCATGTTTATCGTATATAATATTTAGATAAATCTTCCACTATATTTGTTGTAATCTAGTCCTAGAATATCTCCTATGTAACTGTATATATTCATAGCTTTGTGATCAATGCAAATACAATTCATTCTCAAAGTTAATCTCTGTCTATCACCTAAAGCAAAGAAAACAACAAAAATGAGTACATCAAAACCAAATAGGATCTGACTATTTCGTATGATATTTTCCACACATAAAAAAATGTGGACAAAAACGTTATGACAATGGGTAGCCCGCGGGAAATGAGATACTGTATGTCGTAATCAAAATAATAGAGACACGTGTGAGGCTCTGATAAGACCAAAATTGCAGCAGCTTCCCAACTCATGGCGTGCTTTAAATGACTGCGACTCAACTTGCAGGAACATTTGGGTCACGTTTAGCGATATCTAAACACAATTGTATTGCTTGTTATAGGCTTCTGTCCGGTGGTTAATTTACAAAATACTCCCTCCTTTCGTTTCGTTTGAAAGAGCATTTTTGTATTTTTGCACAAAAATTAATAAAAATATTGTAGAAAAGAGAAAAAGTATATAATGAAATAAAAGTTGTGAGTGAAAGGTGATATAGGAAAAAGAAAGTGAGATAGGAAATAGTTAGTAGATATTTATTGTGAGAGTATGACAAGTGGGTCCCACAAATAAAGAAGTAATAAAAAAATTTTCATTTTTGAATTGTGCCCTTTCAAATGGGACGCCCAAAAAGAAAATTTGTGTCCTTTCAGACGGGACGGAGAAAGTACATGTCGATTTTAATTTTTTTTTTTAATTTATAAAATTAACATAATTTATTAAAATTTATATGTTCAAAGTTTAAATTAATATTTCTTATAAATTCAACTCGCTTTTTTACTATAAGTATTAGACAGGCTGATTAATAATTTTTTTTAAAAGAAATGTTTTTTTTTTAATAAAAAAGTATGTTTTTGTTTCTATTCTTATACATTAGATATATAAGTGGATCGATAATGCTTTAGCATGTCACCACCTGGTAGCCACATCTTTAAATTCAAGGTCACTAATGATGTGTCATTGACATGATACTGATATAGTGCTGATATTACAGTGACACATCACCAATTTCATTAGTTTTCTGATGACACTAAAAGCATTCACAATGATAAGATCTTTTTTAGAAGATTTTTTATTATCTCTACGTGCTACACTATTGTTAAGTTAATAATTAAAAGCTCAAATATTGCTTTTACAATGATAAAGGTCTTTTTTATTGTGGGGAATTGGTAAAAATTAATAAAAACCCCACAAAACTGTTTATAGAAAGAACTATTTTTTTTTTTTGGAAACAGATCTTTTAAAAACATTCACAATGATAAAGAGCTCTTCTTAGCTTTTTTATTAAAAGAAAGAGCTATGAAAAAACTAGCATTGTAGATTTTCTAATAAAAAAATATTGTTACATTGTTTGATAACAAATGAAACATACATTACATATAGTATATCACAATTGAATATATTACATTAATTGAAAATTAGGACAAAGTATGTTGTCTTTTTTAATAAGTATTCAAATAAAAATCTAGGTTGACCAATTAACACCTCAAAATGATTAATTTCACGAATTTTATAAGCCAAAATGTACTTCTTTGTTTTTATGAAATTGCTATCACTATTACTAGTGACAGCTAAAAGATTTCGCTAACGTAAAATTGTTATCAATAGTAAATAGTGATGTGAAGTTGTTATTCTTAGTAAAGATTTTAGACATGTCGACAATAATAATTTAAAAGAAACATTAGAGAACGGAAAAAAAGAGATGGGCTAGACCTAACGAATGAAGCCCATCTATTTGAATATTATTGCCGACACATCCTTAGTGGGTCGGCTCAATCCTATCAAGGCCCAAAGCCCAACAGCAAAAATCAATCGACCTAGCTTACTGTTTGACCTCCTTGATTCCGACCTAGCTTTGGCCGACATACGATCCGTATCTTATACGAGTATCATTCGACTATATCAAACAGTGAGGTCGACCTAGAATCATGCAGGCGACCTCGACCTACAAGGCGTACGTCAACCTACAGAGTCATAACGCGCCTACAACTCTTTCCATAACAGAATTCCTACAAATCAGGAATTATTTACGTACACGATTGTTTCCACGATCTGATCCACGATTCTAGGAATTTTATACAATCCTACTACGACTATACTTCATATCAAAACCTATAAATACTTCACAAAGGTTTAAATGTAATTGCTATTTGTTATTCTGAATACATATTGTTCATTATAATTTATCAGCTCTCATACACCATACTTACTCTCACGCTCGAGGGTCTAAGCCGGAGACCATTCCGACTAATCGTGGGTGTCTTGTTTCAGGTCAAAACCTAGGAGATCAGTCTTGCTTACTGGACGTAGTAGGTAGGCTGACCAACACGTTCTTGCGACATCAATTAGTTATTGCTAGCCGTAACTTTTTTAAAAAGTCATAACTATTAAGAGATATTATGTGAAACATCGATATGATATAAAATCATAGTAATTGCTAACGGACCAAATATTACATGTGGTTGCTTCTATTCTTAGCGAGCTTGAGCAAATTATCTCAAAAGTCTAAAGGAGTGGAAGGCTACAAATACACATGATTCAGTTTCGCAAATTACACGTTTTGATAATGACCTTTTTTTTTAAAAAAAAAAATATACGTAATTTTTTGATTGAATGTTTTATATTCTATAATCTATAAAAATACCATTAACATTATAAATTTATATTCTCTCCGTCTCAAAGTAAGATTTTTAATTTTTTTTATCTGTCCCAAAGTAAAAATTTTAGTTTGTTTTATTTTTATAATGAAAAATGACACTCACTAGCTACACTCGCAATAATAATTTAATTATTATTCTCTATCAATTTTATTTCGTTTTCTTTATTTTTCATGTTCAATTTTTTTTAAAATAATTGTGTATAATCAAACTAAAAAATTAACTTGCGAAAACGAGTAATAACAACGACGGTTTGATGGCATTTAATTTAGACTAAAATAGGTGAAGCAAGTTTTTGCCCTTTGTGTAAATAATTTAGAAAAATATTTAAAAATTAGCCGACAATGATTAGCTGAAAATAATTTAGCCACATAAATAGTAGGATCCGCGGCTTCGTGTTTCTTGCTTTTCTCACCCACATCAGAAAAAAAAAACACACACACACACACACAGCAAATTCTTGAATTGCTTCTTTGCCGCCTACCCAGATCAGGAACTCTTCGAATCCGATCCTTTGATTTTCAAAGGTAATTCTTTTATTCTTATGGGTTTGATTTCCATTGAATTTCGGCTTCAGTAATCTGCATTAGATCTGTGGTTTAATTATAATTTTTCATTGTTTTTTTTTTCTTCGATATTTCGTATGTATGTTTCGTATCGATCGATCTCAATTTTGTTCGATTGTTGGAAAAATGTGGAATGAGTAAAAATAAATAATCAATAAATCTTGTCTAAACCCTCGGAATTTCATTGTTTTCTTGGTTCAGATTGATGGAATTGAATTCGATATTTTCAAGAATGATTCTTTCTTCAGTAAATGCATGTTCGTATAAATAAAACCCTAATCGGGTTTTTTTCGGAAATTAAGAAATTCAGTGTTCATCATCCTTGGTTGGAGTTAGAGATATTATCCCATTGGAATTGACAAACCTTGCCTGCATATAAAGATCCTACGCGCCACCCGATTAATAAGTCCACGTTGTAAGCCTTTGGCAAAGCCCGGCTACACGTGAGGGGCATGTTAGAGATATTATCCCACATTGGGAATTGACAAACCTTGTCTATGACATATAAAGATCCTGAGCCACTCCCCTGGACACCAATTGGTTTTAAGGTGAAACCTCAGACTTTAAGAGTTGGAAAGACATGCAAGGCTAATTGGCTGTGATTGTTTATTTTGTGCAAATTGTTTGATATCTGAAACAATAACACTTGTTTGGGAAGGGAAGAGTAAATTAATGTAATTATTTTAGTCTATTGGCTAAATGAAAAGATTGATTTGGTTGTGTGTTTTGATGAAATTGTTCATGTATGGATTTAATGCTAGAAGGATTTTGATTTGTTACTTTTTGAGCTCAATTTATTTTATGTTACGGATCGGAGTAACGTTAGATAATATTTGCTTCTATTTATGCTCTTTTCGATCGGAGTAATGTTAGATAATATTTGCTTCTATTTATGCTCCTTGCGTGAACGGATGTTCAATATATCATGTTTGTTGAAGTTACTAGTTCTTACTTCATTTAGGTATATTTAAAGATCTTTTTCAATTCAATTCAATTCAACGAGTCTAGATTCTGTTTTGAGATGTTCCTGACTGAGTCTTCCTGGAAAAACCAGTTCATGAAATTGATGAATATCCAAATTTGAACTAAAACGAGGAAAATATTCATTATAGGGTTTTTATGGGAAAATATACAACGGGTAAAAGTTTGCTTTGAAACGTGCGGAGAAAGAAATCGATAACTACAAGATTGCGTGTATGATTCTGCGTCTTTCAAGTTTACTTTGCTTCGGTTGAATCTCCCTCCGCTAGCTCCATTTAACCTTTTCTTTTCTTGGTTTGTTTGTTCAATAGAGTTTATTTCATTTTCCACTACGTATTTCACTTGAGTAAAGATTAAGAGTTGAGCTGAGTGAAGTTTCTGATTTTTATTTGATTCTCTCTATTTTATTCCAGGTTATCATTGCGTACTTTTGCTCCTGAAGAAGTGAAAATCTCAAAAAAAATTCCGCTAAATCTTTCTGTCAGTCTACTAAAGAGGTTCAGATTTATAGCAAATCCATCTTCTCTACGATTCTTCGTTTCATTAAAAAGACTAGGGAATGCAGAAAGATGTGCTTGCGAGCAAAAGAATCTGTCTCTAAGGCTTATGACTTTGAAGCCCTATTGGAGCTGTCCTCGTTTCTTTCAGATGAGCTTGGGCAGATAGAAGGGCGTAATCTTATCCAGCCAAGTGGTGAAATCACCACCGTGGCTAAGTATTCAAAGAGTCAACTCATATCATATCACAATCAATATAAAGACGGTTGACCAATCATACCCTCTAAATTTTGACCGTCAGAATCCCAACTCTTGCTAGGCTTCATAGAAGGGTATTACGGTCTTTGGTATGGAGAGTAAAGGCGGGGTTTTGATGGAGCGGTACGAGTTGGGGAAGTTATTAGGGCAAGGCACGTTTGCCAAGGTCCAACATGCGAGGAACCTCAAAACGGGCATGAGTGTGGCCATTAAGATCATCGATAAAGATAAGGTCTTGAGAGTTGGATTGATTGACCAAGTCAAACGAGAGATTTCTGTGATGAAACTTATTCGACACCCCAATGTGGTTCAGCTTTATGAGGTTATGGCTACAAGATCCAAGATTTACTTTGTCATCGAGTATGTCAAAGGAGGCGAGCTTTTTGACAAGCTGTCGAAAGGGAAGTTAAAGGAGGATGTTGCAAGAAGATACTTTCAACAGCTAATCAGTGCTGTTGACTTTTGTCATAGCCGAGGCGTTTATCACAGAGACCTTAAACCGGAGAATTTGTTGTTAGATGATAATGGGAATTTGAAAATCTCGGACTTTGGATTGAGCGCATTTGCCGAGTCGAAAAGGGAAGACGGGTTGCTTCATACAACGTGTGGGACCCCTGCATATGTTGCTCCGGAAGTCATTAACCGCAAAGGGTACGATGGTGCCAAAGCTGACATCTGGTCTTGTGGGGTGATTTTGTACGTGCTTTTGGCTGGTTATTTGCCTTTCCATGACTCGAATCTTATGGAAATGTATAGAAAGATTGGAAGTGCAGAATTTAAATTCCCTAATGGTTTCCCTTCCGAAGCACGAAGATTGGTGTCCAAGATTTTGGATCCAAACCCTAAAAGCCGGATGTCCATAGCCAAAATAATGCAAAATTCATGGTTCAAGAAAGGTTTCGAATCCAAACCAGAAATAACGGATATGGAAGTTAAAGAAACAGAGAGTTTTGACGCAGACAAGATCTTTGCTCCTCTAGAAAAAGACATTTCTTCCACGGAAGGAAAGCAAGAAGTTGGGAAAATCAAGAACTTGAATGCTTTTGATATCATTTCCTTTTCCCCAGGGTTTGACTTATCCGGTTTGTTTGAGGAGAAAGAACAGAAGAAAGAAGTGAGATTCACGTGTAGGCAGTCTGCAAAGACGATTCTAACAAAGCTAGAAGAGTTGGCCAAGCGTTTGAAGATGAAGATGATGAAAAGGGACGGAGGGTTAATGAAATTTGAAGGATCAAAGGAAGGGAGGAAAGGGATTTTGTCGATTGATGCTGAGATTTTTGAGGTGGGTCCGGATTTTCATGTGGTTGAAGTGCAGAAATCGGGTGGAGATACATTGGAGTATAGGAAAGTAATGAAGGAAGAGATTCGGCCGGCTTTGAAAGATATTGTTTGGACTTGGCAAGGTGAGCAGCAAGAAGAGCAGCAGCAGCCATTATCAGTCCAGGTTGAGATACATTGGAGTATAGGAAAGTAATGAAGGAAGAGATTCGGCCGGCTTTGAAAGATATTGTTTGGACTTGGCAAGGTGAGCAGCAAGAAGAGCAGCAGCAGCCATTATCAGTCCAGGTTGACTCGCCTCGACCTGCTTAAGATAATCACTTTAATACTCTTTTAATTTCATTTTGTTGTGCATCCATGGAAATCCTGGATGTTTTGGATGCCAAATCTGTAATGCAACTGGAGTTGTTCATTTTGTCTTTCTGATTTTTCAACAGTTGTTCCCAGCTATCCTTTTGTGGTTGCTCTTTTGACAATTTAGGGTTTATATGGAAAATTTTAAGGGCTTTTTTATTTTATTTTTTCATGTAAAAACCTTGTCAATTTGGGGCTCAACCATTTTATACAATTGCTAAATAAATCATCAAAATTTGGATGTGAGCCCCTAAACTGGTAACCTATCCGTGGAGTTTACTCCCTCCGTCCCAACATAATATGCACTTTTTTGGGTGGTGCGGGAATTAAGGAGAAAAGTGAAAAATGTGATGTGTTGTGAGTGTAGCTGATTGGGTATGAGAGAGAAAGTGGAGTAAGTGGGTAATAATTGTGAGTAGAGAGAAGTGGATCTCATTTCTATTTTGGAAAAGTGCAGATTATTGTGGAACGTTCAAAAGGGATTTTTTGCAAATTATCGTGGGACGGAGAGAGTATATGCTATTTGTAATTTATCCATTAGTTTCTACAAAATTTTAAAAATTATAACTAATGCAATTATAATAGTATATCAGTAATTTATAAAACTCTTTCTTGGACATGGTTTCCTTTGGGACATCGGATAAAAATGGATCGATCGAAACAGAGAAAATTATCATGGCTAGGGTTTAGAATAATCAGTGGCGGCCCCAGGAATTTTCGCTAGTGGGTGTCAAAATTTAAAAGTTGACAATATTTTTTAAGAAACCAACAGACATACCACATTTAAACATACTTAGTTTTAAATAGAAAAAACATGAAAATTACCTGATATCCCTTGTATGTCTTAACCTTTTAGCATTCTGACTCAGCTATAGTTCTCATTTAAAATAAAATGCTCTCTTTGCTACAATCAGCATAACAAACCTGGATAAACCAAATGCACTACTTTGTTAAATCTAACCATGAATAATGAAAATACTTTCAATAATACAAATGTAACTCAACAAATTCACTTGATCTTTATAGTCCAACGAAAAAAAACATACTCCAAGAAATCTTTTTGCAGATTATCGTGGGACGGAGAGAGTATATAAAAAGATAGTTTATATAGATAAGCACCAAAATAATGAACCCAACCCAAGTACATATTGTTTACAAGAGCAAAAAGAAATGATTATAACAAATCTGTGAACAATAGAGGTGCATTATAAGGGATGAATCTAGATAGAACTCATATACAAAAGTCAGAGAAACACCCATAAGCCTAGAACACCCATAAAGCTAGTTACAAAAGAGGTGTTAAGCTATTATCTATCACTAAGAAGGAAGTCTTCGATTTTTCATAAGTTGAAATTGTTGAATTACATCTTTATTTCGTATGGTATCGCATCTCTCCTTCTCTATGTACGTTACCATACAATCGTTCATCCAACCATTTTCCATTTTATTCCGAAGGTTACTCTTCAAAAGCTTCATTGCAGAAAATACTCTCTCAACCGTGACAGTTCCAACAGGTAAAGTTAATGCCAACTTTACTAGTAAATAAACCAAGGGATAAATACCATCTTTCTTGGCCTCAATGAATTTTTTGGCAAGTTCACCAATCCCTTTTAAATTAGAGAAGTCTTCATTAGAGCGAACATCAAAAATATAATTCTCAAGTTGGTTTCTAAGCACTACTATGTCCATCTCATCAAAATCTGTCAGATAATACTTCGCAAATTGGATTAATCTTTCCTTGTCAAATGTGGAAAATGAGTCCCTTGAATCAAGACAAGCCATATTCAACAACAATTCTGTATTTTTGTTATCAAAGCAACTGTTTAACTCTTGGAGTTGCGAGTCAAGCACACTATAAAACAAGTCAACCTTATACCGGTGTAGATTTGTGCTCATTTCCTCATTACGCCTTCGTCTCCCTCGAGCTACAAATGTATCTAGCATACTAGGAATAATCACATCATGCTTGGAATAGAATATGTTAACATCATTCATCAATGTATCCCAACCACCATCTCTCATGCTTTGCAATCGTTGCTTGGATATACTAACAAGAGACATGGGATTCACAATGTCTTGATCCTTCTTTTGTAAAGCTTGTGATAGATCATACGTAATTCCCAAAATGGACTTCATTAAATTCAACATGAAAATAAACTCAAACTCACATATAACCTCATAAAGAATATTGGCATCACCATTTATATCGGAACAATCCTCCACCATGATCTCAAGAAAGCGTACCACCGAGGAAAATGAAGTAAGCACACTAATAATTGACCCAAAGTGTTAGCTCCAACGTGTGTCCCCAGGCCGTTTAATAGTCTTCCCCTGATTCAAACCACGCCCCATCTTCAACTCACCATCACTAAGTGCTTGGGCAACCATTTCCGCTTGAACAGATCGATAGATATCACTACGCTGGGAAGAAGCGCCAATGATATTCGATAAATTAGAAAGATGGCTAAAAAAAGAACTCACATTCTTATGCTTTTTTGCCACAACTACAAGAGTCAACTGAAGTTGATGAGCAAAATAGTGTACATAGTAAGCCGATTCATTCTCTGCCATAATTAAAGTTTTCAAGCCATGAAACTCCCCCGACATATTACTAGCTCTGTCGTATCCTTAGCCACGTACATTTGAAAAACACAAATTATGTCAAGAAGAGATTCAATGGCAATCTTCAATGACAATGAAATCGTATCCTTTACATGAACTAAGCCGAGGAAACATTCAACTACACATCCTTTTTTGTTCACATATCTCAATGCAAGGGCCATTTGTTCTTTCCCTGATATATCTCGAGACTCATCAACTAGAATAGAAAACAACCCACCTCCAAGATCTTTTAGAATAACTTGAGTAGTCAAGAAAAAAAGTGCAGTAACAATGTCCTTTTGAATTTTTGCAGATACCAACTTGAGATTTCTGGGAGAATCGAAAGTAGCTTTGCTAATTTCCTCGTTGTGGTTTGCAAGGAAAAAAGAAGCTCACGAAAGTTTCCACTATTTAAAGACTTCTTTGATTCATCATGGCCACGAAAAGTCAAGCCTTAGCGCAAGAGAAAGCGCACACAATCGATTGATGCATTCAACCTGATATCATACAATCTTCTTGCTTTATCATTTTGCTGGCAAAAAGCTATTTCTATGTGTTGTTTATGATTGCGCAAATCATCACAAGCTTGGGCACATTTGTTGTGAACACTACCATGATCACCAACATGAACACCCAATCTAGACTTCTTTCTCCAATTAGTAAACCCTTCGCCAACAAATGATTCCCCACCTCCTTGTTCCCCTTGCTCAGGTTTGAAGAGATAACACAAACAATATGCTGCATCTTTCACTATGCTATACTCGAGCCATGTAGGAAAGTCTTTAAACCAAGAAGGAATAAATTGACGCCTTGTGTTTTCATCATAATACTTCCAAGGAAAATCAGATGCTTTCTTTTTTGGTTGACAAGGACCCATTCGTAGGTATGTTCTTCAAACTTCCTCCCTAATATTGACATCATAAGAATTGATACAAAGGCGCAACCATGGTCTACGGGATGCTCATTCATATCCTTCAAAACTTCTTTGACTTGGACACTTTGAGCACTTACTCGTTGAACTTTGATATTTGGACAAGAAACTTGTTTAACTTGATCATTCTCACGTGGTTGAACAGATGTCGGTGTTAGCCTTTCTATAGAGTTGTAATATCTTTTCATTGTTTCAGCTTTTTCAATAATGGTAATTTATGAAAGAATGTCAAAATAAGAAAAATTAAAATAAATAATACATACAATCTTGTGGTATCACATTTGCAATCAGGAAATTGAACAACAAAATTTAGAAAATCAGTTAAAAAAAAAAAATCCAAATAAAAACCCTAAAAATAAATGGAGAAATTTGAGAATGAAATTAAGAAACTTTCATCCTCAAATCACTTCAATATCTGAATAATGAAAGTATTTATTTTATAATTTCTATAATGAACATGATCAGAAGAAAGAAGATCTGAGTCAGAAAAATAAAAAAAATTAACTTACACAATTCTGCTTTGAAGAATCGGTAATTGAACTGTCAAGTGTTGTGCGAGAAATCGAGAGATTAAATGAAAATAGAGCAGAAAACTTTCTCCCTTTTCGCATCTTCTTCATCGTTCCGCCATGGAATTCGGATGTGTGTGTGAGTCGTGCGTGTGTTCGTTCGTGTTCTCCGTTCTTTCTCTTTCTCCTATTTTTTTTATTTTATTTCTTTTTTGCGTTTTTATGCTACAACGTAGGAAAATAAAATAATTTTTTTTTTTTTTTAGAAAGTTGACTGGGTGCGGTGGCCCTTACTCGTGTTAAGGTGAGGCCACCCCGAGTATAATCAATTCAATTCAATTAAATTTTAATTTTAACTATAATTTTATATAAATTAAGTTATTTTTATGTAATTCTAAAAATTGTTATTAATAGTATTCATTATACCGGTAAAACAATAACATTTTTTTGGAATTTCATAGGAATATTTAAATTTTCGTGAAAATATGATTAAAGTTCAATTAAGTAGACTAAATATATGGTGAATTATCGCAATTTTAAAGTTCAATTCAGAGTGCTTAATGCAGTCAAACACAACCAAACGATTGTCTCCAAGTTCTTAGATGAATGAGTGAGAAGGATCTCAGTAATCTTTTACCCAAAATCCTCGCGGATCGAATATAGAGGGCAAAATCACAATATTTTGGGGGAAATTAGTTTCTTCCTAAGTTATAAAAAGTCCTGTTTTTTTAAACTGCTCTTATATTCGTCAAATATTTGCAAGTTGAAAAAAATTGGACTTTTTATAATTTATGGAGAAACTGATTTCTCCCAAAACTTACTCGGGCAAAATAAGCATTCAACTGAATGACATTCCCGCAAAGCTTAGAGTTTCTCACACGATTTGCTCTTAAACAAGAGCAAATTTGAATTTTTTTGGACATTCATTTTGGTACGGAGGAAGTAGTGAACGGGCAGCGAAAGAGTTACCTGACGCACCAACGCGTGCCGCTTGCATTGATATTGATATAAAGAAGGGAGAGAGGATATTACAATGATTCATTCCAGTGTTATATAAGTGACCTTTGTTTTCTTTTCTTTTTCTTGTTTTGATTCTATTCATTCATATGACCAAAGTGACTCTACATCTGGGGTCGAGTATAGCCCACCTACAGGCTGTCTCATGCCCGTTGTGCCTTCACCTGAACCCGCTACACAGCTCTCCTTCCTGACAGTAAGCAAATGGAGAATCTTATCAGCCGCCCAACGACAATAAATAACTATAAATACATGCAGTGGCAAACCGGGGATATATTCAAAGTGGGTGCACAAGTTTCGCATTGAAAAGAAAACATTCCATGAAAAGCAAAGCAAAGCAAAGCAGATAAGTCAAGTGAGCCTTCAAAATGCACAACTTTCAAATTGTATCCTCCTATCTGAAAACAGCATAAATCTGGATCACTATCCTTGATAAAGGAAGTTTAGTTATTACTCCATTACTCCCCTAGCAATTGTTCTCATTGGCCACGACACGACACTACTCTCTTTCTCTCCCTCTTTTCATTGTTGCACAATAATGGAAGTTCAATGATTTTCACTTATCAATTTTGGAAATGGGACTATCTTTTTGGTACAAACAAAACTGGCAAATGGGAATATTTTGGCTTGAATCTCTTCAAAAATTTAATGTGTATGCTATGTTACATCTTGCTTCATTAGACAATTTATGTTGCTACTGTTGATTGAAATTAAAAAATCTTGTTATTCATAACGATATTTTTTATTTTATTTTTTGATAAAAATTCATAACCGTATATGCTAATTTCAATTAATAAATGTTCATGCATGCATGGCTAGTATTTTGACATGATATGCTTCACCTGAATGACATCGAGCCCTAACTTGCCCTATGCGCCTAATGATCAGGTATGCCTACAAGCATCGGTAGGCCTTTCGCCTTTAATAACTATGCCTTCCCCAACTCCTTTAATTGACATAAGAAAAATTAAAAATTCTAGATCGTTCATGATCTAGAACTGCATGCATGGAAGACCAAGTAGGATGGAAGTTGATAAAAATTCATAACTGTATATGCTAATTTCAATTAATAAATGTTCACACATGGCTAGTATTTTGACATGATATGCTTCACCTGAATGACATCGAGCCCTAACTTGCCCTATGCACCTAATGATCAGGTATGCCTACAAGCATCGGTAGGCCTTTCGCCTTTAATAACTATGCCTTCCCCAACTCCTTTAATTGACATAAGAAAAATAAGAAAAATTAAAAATTCTAGATCGTTGATGATCTAGAACTGCATGCATGGAAGACCAAGTAGGATGGAAGTTGAAGATAACCACACGAGAGTAGAGCTAACCCAATTCATGGGTTATCCAGTACATATTCTCTAAGTAAAGAAAAATTGAATGACTGATTATGGCCTAAGATTATCCACTAGAATCCTCGGGACACAATATAATGGGATGCTATCTCAAGTCCAATCAGAATACAAATATACTGCCTCTCAAGATATGTAGATATGATCACTTTCCAGGTGCACATCAAGGAACATTCATTCTAATCACTTTTTAAAATGGCTTGAATGGCCTCCACTTCACAACTGCCTAATTACTCTCCCCTTTCTGCTTAAGTCTTCTTTTGTAATCTAAAATATATTTTTTGATAGAAAAAGAAGTTTTATTAGATGAAGGAAACTTACAAAGAGAAGAGGGCAAGCTTGTGAAATCAAATTTAAATATTAACTGCCGAAATCACCTTTTATTGCATTTAATTTAAAAGCTTTCCGTAGAATTAAAGGAATTTATAATTACTAGCGTTAATCCTTAAAATGCTTGGTTCAAAATGTAGGCAGTGTCTTTCAGCTTCCCATCATGAGTTACAACAAGAGTTGCATATACAATCTAGACTCTTACTAGCATACTCCCTCCGTCCCATTTGAAAGTACACACTTTGGGTTGGGCAAGGGAATTAAGGGAAAGTGTTAGTGAAGTAGGTGTTGTGAGTATGAAAATTTAGGTAGGAAAGAAAAAGTGGAGTAGGGAATAGTAAGTGGAAAGATGTTGTGAGTGTGAAAGTGGGTCCCATTGATATAAGAAATATTATAAATTTTCCTAAGATGGAAAGTGTAGTTTCAAATGGGACAACTTTTTGGGTAAAAAGTGTAATTTCAAACGGCACGGAGGGAGTATATGTTATTGATCTTATTGGTCCAGAATTCCTTTTCTTTGGCCTTTACTTCTTTTCTTTACCTACAATTCAGAATACAATTTCCAATTATCCGAGAAAGACAGCTGGAATACATGAACACACTAAAACCACCAAATTACTACCAGAAGGGAAGGATATTGCAGTTCTTTAATTTAATATCATAAATTTACAATAATAACCCAGTAAAGGGTAAAACTACATCCACCAACTCGGAAGCATAGAACATGTATAATGCAACCAAAGTACTGATAGTACCACACGGTTAAACTTATTTCACTTGTCTCAGAGAAAGAGTAAGCATCTAATAGTTTCGAAATTCAACATAGTAGAGAGAAGTGCTTACTTGGCCCAAAAATTGCCTTGAGACAACTGAAATGGATGAGCTGTTGCAGCGCCACCGGGAGTCCCATAAGCCAATTCCTTCTGAGTGGTTCCTTCCTGAGTGTTCATAGTGAAATGGCTTTCACTGCCAGGCCCATACAGTGATTTTGGAAACAATGGATCATCAGTGGTTACATTGTCAGAGAGGACCTGATCATCGTTCTTAAACAATGAAGCCATAGTTTTGGGGGGGACTGGATTCAAAACATTTTCGTTGTTTAATCTCTTCAGTTTTGGAGGTAAAAGCCAGCTTGGCGAGCTGGCAGGCAAACCAAGACTATCCTGGCACAGTGGAGAAGTGTTCCACATATGCCATGTTCCCATCTCATTTGCATTGCCTGGATCATCCATTGACAACTTCCCCCCGGGGGTTCTTGCGAATTGATAAGAGCTAAAATGCCTTTCTTCAGAGACTCGTAACCGTGACATGGGAGACTCAATTGGCGACGGTCTGATAGGATCGGAAGATGGAGGCATACTATTCATACCAAGTGACTTTTCAAATCCTACATATGGTACAAAGCCATGGTCTAAATGAAAATTATCAAGTGACTCCGAAACAGGTCCGATCAAGGATGCAGGGTCAGGAACATAACATGGGTCCTCAAAATTATCGGACTCTTCAGGTCGAGGAAACTTGGACTCTGATGACAAAGGAAGACCTGTGTTGCTACCTGCTGATCCATAAGAAAAAGTTCCTAATGTAAATGGTGAAGGCAATCCAAAGTTAATGGGATTGTCATAAGAATGAGTGCTAGTTGGGTAACCAGAAAACGAAGGGCTTTGAACTTCTGCCTTTGTTTTCCCATTTGGCCTACTTATGACATTTGTACTTGAGGCTGGAAGAGCTGATGAGCGAGTGAATAACTGTTGCCACGATTTTTTGGGGGCCGCATTAGAATGAGATTCAGTGAGCACCTGCAGCATAAGAAAAACACACAAATCAGACTTGACATTCCGTTCTCCTCAACAAGCCATAGCCAGACTAAGCAATTAGTCACTTTAGTTTGTGAAACTTGATATTCCTATTCACGCGAATAAGTGTTTCATATGTATATAATTAAAGCCAAATTACTTCTTATATACATAAATCAAGATAAAGGGACCAGGGTGAACGTCGAACAATCAACATGATTAATCCTAGGAAAAAATAATTATCTGGAAATAATGCCAACAATCACTAGAAAAAAGCCTGATAGCAGGATAGAATCTAGAATAAAATTCTTAAGCAACTTATCAGAAATATAATACATAACTCACCTTAAATGCAAATGAAACAGAAAACAATACATAAGTATTGATAAGTAACAATGGGACTTACATGACGGTTAATCGTCTTATCATCTGCATGCGTATCCACCTTTGCCGGTAGGGGCTCAGGCAAAGATGATTCTCTCCTATTACCAGAATTCTGGGTAGGCTCAATGGAACCAGTAGATCTGTTATCCCTTGGAACAGTAGCACTAGTATTTGTGCCCTTCCCAAAGAAACCACCTCCTGTAAATGCTCTAGAAGATGACAAAAAACTTCCCCTCATACGATCTAGGTAGCGACCTCCAACATTTCCTCTGTTATAATTAGTTGCAGTTGTACTCTTAGACACATGTCCTGTCTCTATACCATTAGACTTGACACTCTCCACCATAGTTTTATGTTCGCGTCGATCAGACTCTCCTTTATTGCTTCGATCAACTTCCTTGCCTGCTCTCTTTTCGAGTTCCTCTACATCAGAGTTACTTTTACTAGATTCCCTGTCATTATCCTTCTTTCTTTCCTGGCGTTTCTTTTCAGCTTCTTTTCTGCCATTTTTATCCCTCGGAGACCGTATACCATGATCCTTTTCAGCTTCAGCTATCTCATCTCTCAATTTCCTGCGTTCTTCCACCAACCTAGCAACTTCCTCCCTCTGCTTTCTCTCTTCTTCCTCCAGTTGCTCCTTCTCTAATCTAGCTTGTCTCTTTTCTTCTGCTTTCCTGCGAGCTTTCTCACCTCTACTCTCATTACAATTCACTCCAGTGTCACCTCTCTTTGCCAGACCTCGAGTCTCAGCATCCATTGAAGCATCATCTTCCGATGAACTAATCCTAAATATTTTTTTCAAAAGCCACATAATACCCAAGCAAAAAGATGTCAACCCCTTAACTATGAAAATGATAAGACGGGAATAAGATTTCTCAGCAAAACAGTGTTCATCTCCACAAAAGATCCCACTGTTATTTTTCCACCAGTAACATGACTTCCCAGAAAATGACAAACTAACCCAGTTGCCATTGTCCAGCCAATCCTGATTATACATCCAACTATTATCACACCAAACCTTCCCATTCAACATCTTCCCACCTTTCCGAACCAGATCCTTCAAAATCTCTGAGTTCGAAAGCCCCAATCCAGGTGGCAAAGCTAAGTCCAATACCGGCCTCTTAGAAATATGGCCGCAATACGAACACATAAACCTCCCTCCACCTGGATTCTGATCCCGATAAGGATTTAAACAGTTCCTGCACTTCCTGGTAGCAATCTTCCTCATCTTTTGCATTTCAATAGCCTCAAACCTTTTCCTCTCCCTAAGCCGTGCATTTCTACGCATACGCCAAGCCGACAACTGAGGCATCAGTATCTCATACCATATCAACGTAACCAGAAGCACACAAACACAAGCCAACCTTGGCGACGTGATTTCAAACCGAAAAGCCGGAGGCAAAAATTGGGATAAAGCCCATAGTCCAATAAGTGGAATTACTAACCACGGAAGCATGGTAGCAACTCTGCGTGCCCACTTCTGAATCACACACAGTATGCACATTATCTATATCTTCTCCCCTTTTAGTACCTCCAAATTAAAATTCAAACCCCTGGTAGCTGTACAAACGAAAAACCTCAAACCATATATTCCTGTCTTCGTCCCAAATCCAATTCTTCCGATGCGCACGCACCCAAATATCGTTTCCAGCTCAAAACCTAACAACGCGATTCGTGTAAAATGACCTAAATATCGAATACCAGCCACAAATTTCAAAATTAACTCAAGAAAACGGTGAATTCGAAGTGTAGCTAAGTGAATGAACAAAAAAGAACAATAAAAAAACAAAAATCCAAAGAATTAATCAAATGGATTGACTTACAGATTGTGAGCCCATTAGCCGGAAATTGAATAGACGGTAGCGGTTTTGTATCGTACCGGCGGCCGACGCGGCGGGAAACAGCGACGATGATGAAGATTTGATTGTAATTTTGATGAAGAAGAGGGAAGCGTCAAGAGGAAAATGGAGGTAATTTTGATGTTTATATACATACCTTCACTGAAGGGGGAGGAAGGAAGGAAAGAAGGACGTGTACTCGACCGAGTCGAATTTTGGACCGGGGGCTTTGATCATATGAATGAAGTCATGTAGTATGTGTTGACTAAATCTAGAAAATGAAGTTTTAATTTCAATAATAATAGGGTTATAAAATATATTATGGGAGGTAGATTATCCGTATCCGTATCCGTACCCGTACCCGTATAGACCCGTGAAACTGTATCCGAATTTGACCCGTAAGAACCGAAATCGTGTAAGACCCGTGAATCGTTGGACCTGTACCCGTACAATTGGCGGTTCGGTTCCGATTCCTCATTTTTCAGACCCGTATCCGGCGGGTCGGAACGTAACCGTACCCGGACCCGGATTTGGCCATGTCTAAATCCTATATGTTTGTGTCGACATGGCCGACCCATACCCGTACGGATTCGTGAAACCGTACCCGGATTTGATCCGTCAGAATCGGAACCGTGTAAGACCCATGAATCGTTGGACCCGTAACCGTACAATTGGCGGTTCGATTCTGATTCCTCATTTTTCAGACCTGTACCCGACGGGTCAGAACCGTAACTGTACCCGAACCCGAATTTGGCCATGTCTAATGGGAGGAGTCTATGTCTTCATGCCCTAACATCAATATATTCATCTAATGGTGCCTTTAAATAGATTTTAAGCTGATAATCACAATATGAGTATATGTTTTAGGGCTCGTCTGGTACACAGTTTTATAAACGGAAAGTTTTTAAAATGGAGCTTATTTCTGGACGCTATAATTTTGAGCGGCCAAAATGTTCCCAACTTTTTAAAATTCAACCGTCTAAAACTCTTGACTAACACGCTTAATAAAGAAAAAACTGAGTTTTTTTTATTTCCGTTTTAACAAAAACGCTCGACAAGACAGGCCTTAGATAGATGATAATTATGGCGATTAGTTTTGCGCATTTTGTCACTAGAACAAAACATGTTGACAAAGAAAATTCAATAAAAAAATGTTAACCAAAATGTCATATAATTGAATCCGTCCACAATGTACAACCATTGTGAATCTAATTGGACTTATATATTCACATGAAAGTCTGATGTTGACGTCAAGAAGTTTGACTGGATACTTATTTGGGTAAATATTTATCAATCACAATCAAAATTCACTCTTTTTTCTTATATAAACATATCAAATGAGAGATATTATTAGAGATATTATCTTATATATCTATATCGAGAATTGACAAACCTTGCATATAAAATATAAAGATCATGTATCACTCTACTTGACATCAATTGGTTTTAGTGTGAAACCTTATACTTTAAAATGATATTAGAGTAATTCTGTTACACATGAAGGCCCAACGACCCACAATTTTGATACGCTCCACCCGATTAATAAATTCACGATGCCTTTGGCAAAGCCCGACTACACATGAGGGGTGTGCTAGAGATGTTATCTCACATTGAGAATTAAACCTTGTCTATAACATATAAAGATTCTGGATCACTCCCCTTAAACCAATTAATTTTAAGGTAAAACTTTAAACTTTAAGAGATATAACATCAATGTTAACTCGATTACATTATGAAAGATTTATTTCATACATTTGTTTCAAATCAAAATTAGAAGGATATTTAGAAGGAAAGTAATACTAATAACATTGTAAAGATTAGGTAGGTGACTCTTGTAGGGGAACATGTGTTGAAAGTAACTCGTGATGATAAGTCAGGCAGCAGAGGAAGAGGAGTTCAAGGTCTGCTTAGGGCAACTCCAATGGGAGGAGTTAGCAAAAGGTACCAAAATCAAATTTTGGTACCTTTCACACACTATTCATAGGGTATCAAATTTATATCTTCAATGGAGAGAGTTAACTTAAGGTACCAAAATTAAATTTTGGTATATTTCAAAAATTTTAACTAATTAAATATTTTTAATAATTACATATGAATGATTATTTTATTATTATTATTAATTTATTTTTTTATTATTATTATTATTTTATTATTATTATTATTAGTCAAAAACTTATAAAAAACGCGTTTTTTTGTTACTTAACAAAAAACGTGTTTCTCTCACTAAACGCAAACACATTCTCCTCTCGCTCTCTATACGCACGCAGGAACCAGAAGACCCACGGCGACCTCGCCAAACTAATTCCTTCTCCCAATTCCTCTCTCAAATCGACCTCAACCAAATCTACTTGAGCACCGGCGTATGTTCACCGGCGTCGAAGACAGTCGAAAATCTTCTGATTGAGCAATTACCGCTATCCAATGCATCAGATAAGGTGCTACCGTCGATTTCCGCCGGCGTTGAAGGCGAGCTCGGAGATCTCCATGTTCACCGGCATCGATTTCCGAGCTCTGATTATCGTTGCCATGGCAATTCCTTTGCCTTCTATTTTTCGTAATCCGTCCTACCTATTCAAATTCCATTCTGCCATCGTCTCTCGGTTCCTGGGCATCTCCGTGAGAAGTTCTTCAATTGATTTATGTCGAGGATTATGATTCATTGTTGAAAGCTTTTCTTGTTCTTGGTGTTGAATTGAAGCTTCGATTTGAGAACAGCAAAAATTGCCGTGTTATTTACTGCCAGTGTGTTGGATTTTATGTGCCAGTTTTAGTCTATATTAATGCCAGTTTATGAGTATTTGAGTACCAGTTTGAGAATTTGATGCATTGGTGGGTAGGTAATTAGATGCCAGATGTATGTGTTTTGGAGTGCCATCCATGTATTTTGGAGTGCCGATTAGTGTATAATAGAGTGCCGGTAAGTGTGTAATCGAGTGTCAATGTATTTTTTGAATGCCGATTCTTGTAATTTTGAATGCCGATCCATTGCTTTTTGAATGCCAGTTCATGTTTTTTGAATATCAGCAAAAATAATTATCAGTATTTTTGAGTGCCAGTGTATCCATTTTTGAGTGCCAGTAAATGTGTTTTCAAATGCCAGTCCATATATTTTTGAATGCCAGTGCTTGTATTTTTGAGAGCCAGCAAAAATATGAGTGTAACAAAGTGCCAGTGTTAGTGTAACAGAGTGCCAGTGTGAAGAGTGCCAGTTTATGTATTTAACAGTGCCCGTGTAAAAGTGCCGGTTTCGGTTTAACAAAGTGCCGCACCGCTTACACCGGCACTTTGTTAAAGCATCGACACTTTTTCGCTGGCACTTTGTTACATATGCACTGGCACTTTATCACACTGGCAGTTTGTTAAACAGGAACTGGCATAAACGGGGGAACCATTAATTACGAAAATGCCACCGTTTATTTTGAACATGGTTGCCAGTAATTACAAAATTGTCACCGTTTATTTTGAAAACACGTTTTTCCTTATCTTAAGAAAAAACTAGTTTTTTATAAGACCAACTCTTATTATTATTATTATTTTATTATTATTATTATTTTATTGTTATTATTATTGTTATTATTATTTTAACTAATTAAATATTTTTAATAATTACATATGAATTATTATTTTATTATTATTTTATTATTATTTTATTATTATTTTATTATTATTTTATTATTAATATTATTATTTTATTATTATTATTATTATTATTATTATTATTATTATTATTATTATTATTATTATTATTATTATTTTATTATTATTAATTTATTATTATTATTAATATTATTATTATTATTATTATTATTTTATTATTATTATTATTATTATTTTATTATTATTATTATTATTATTTTATTATTATTATTATTTTATTATTATTATTAATTTATTATTATTATTAATATTAATATTATTATTATTATTATTATTATTATTATTATTATTATTATTATTTTATTATTATTTTATTATTATTATTATTATATTATTTTTATTATTATTTTTATTATTATTATTATTATTATTAATTATTATTATTTTATTATTATTATTATTTTATTATTATTATTAATTTCTTATTATTATTATTATATTATTATTATTATTATTAGCCATTTTTTGTCAAAGACCAAAAATATAAATAATAAAAATAATACAAAGAGAGTTAGCAAAGGTACCAAATTTGGTACCTTCACTAACTCTCTTTCAAATTTTGGTACCCCAAGTTTACCCCATTGGAGATGCTAACTCCTTTGGAAGGTACCAAAATTTGATTTTGGTACCTCCCATTGGAGTTGCCCTTAGGGGAGGACGAGGTAGAGGAAGAGGAAGAGGAAGACAACCCTCTAAACAAAAAAAACTATTGAGTGCTTTAAGAGTCATAAGTTGGGACACTTTCGATGCAGTATCCAGATTGGGACAAGAAGGCAAACTATGCCGAGTTGGAAGAAGAAGAGAAGTTTTTGCGATGTCCTAAGTCGAGCTACATCAAACCAAGCGAGAAGAGGTCTGGTTTCTTGACTGGATGTAGTAATCACACGACGGGGAACAAAGGATGGTTCACGAGCTGGAAGAAGATTTTCATTGGACTATGAAACTTGGGAATGATATGAAAATGGAGGTTGTAGCAAAAAGTAACATCAAAGTGCAAGTAAATAGTATCACTCAGGTAATAACAAATGTTTATTTTGTGCCTGAACTAAAGAATAATTTGCTTAACATAGGACAACTTCAAGAGAAGTGGGTTAGATTTTTTGATTCAGCAGGGAACTTGCAAAGTATTTCATCCTACGAGAGGGTTAATCATGTATACTGGTTTGAGTGGAAATAGAATGTTCTATTTATTGGCTACTATGAATCCAAAAGATTCATATGTGCTTGCAAGCCGAGCTAGTATCGTAGAAAGAGGCGCATCTATGGCATTGCCATTTTGGGCATCTTGACAACAAGGCGCTCAAGACACTTGCAAATAAGAAGATGGTAGGGGTTTGCCTTCTATAAAGTCCACAAATAAGATATCTACCACTTATTTGATCGGAAAGCAAAGATATAGAGTCGATACCGCGAAGGAGTACGTGAGAGCTTCAAAGCAACTTCGGTTAGTGCATGCGATATATGTGGCCCTATTAAGCCGGCTTCAAACGTTGACAAGAGGTACATCTTATGTTTTATCGATGATTTTAGTCGTAAAGCTTGGGTTTATTTCTTAAATAAGAAGTCTCAAGCATTTGTCGGGTTTAAGAATTTTAAAAGTCATGTTGAAAAAGTATCAGTGCATATATTATTCATTTGAGAACGGATAGGGGTGGTGAGTTTACCTCAAATGAGTTTAAGGAATTTTGTGAGGTTCAATGAATTCGCAAACAATTGACGACGACATTTACTCCTCAACAAAATGGACTTACCGAGAGGAATAACATCATGATCATGAATGTTGTAAGGACATGTGCCGAATGAAAGACAAGTTCCCAAAGCTTTTTGGTCCGAGGCAATAAGGTGGTGTGTTCATGTGCGTAATAGAAGTCCAACATCGATGTAGAAAATAGAACCCCGGAAGAAGCATGGAGCGGTATAAAGCCTACGGTGGATTGCTTTCATATCTTTGGGTGTGTAGCACATGCACATGTACTTAGGATCAAAAGAGAAGCAAGTTGGATATAACAAGAGTAAAAGGTGAGTATTTTTGGGTTTTAGTGATGAATCTAAGGCTTATAAGTTGTTTGATCCAGTTACAAAGAAGAACATTGTGAGTAGAGATGTAGTATTTGAAAAGAAATAGGTTGGGATTGGGGAAGATCGGATGACGAATGCAAAGCCGATGTTCTAGTGTGGGAAGATGACGAGGATAATGATGAAGAGAAAACGACCAAACAAAATGAAGATGGTGATGGTAATATAAATCAAGGTGTTTCTACTAACAACTCAAGTGAGATTGGTTCGCCCTCGAATGAATCGATGATAGTTCGCATGAGGTTTTAGTTGAAGGTAGGGGTGCAAGAAATAGAAGAGAACCGGCTTGGATGGCGTTTATGAAACAGGAGCGGGTTTGTCCGAGGAAGAAGATTTTGATGTAATGATGATGATGACTCGAAGGCGAAAGTGATCCATTATATTTTGAGGAAGCGATCAAAAGTGAGAGGTGGAAAGAAGCAATGGCTATAGAGATACATGCTATAGAAAAGAACAATACATGGGAGCTAAAAGACTTTCCAAAAGGTGTTAAGCCTAGAGGAGTTAAGTGGGTTTTCAAAACCAAACTTAACGAAAATAGGGAGGTGGATAAATTCAAGGCAAGGTTGGTAGCAAAAGGATATGCGTAACGGTACGTAAATAGACTATACGAAGTGTTTGCACCGGTGGCAAGGCTTGATATTGTGCGTATAATTCTCTCTATGGTTGCTCAATCGGGTTGGGAAGTGTTTCGGCTTGATGTGAAGAGTGCTTTTCTTCACGGAGAGCCGAAAGAGAAAGTATTCGTCCAACAACCAGAGGGATTTAGTAAGAAAGGTGAAGAAGACAAAGTTTACGGGTTAAACAAGGCATTGTATGGCATTAGCGGTGCACCCAGGGCATGGTACGGTAAGTATGGGGCATATTTTGCACAGTTTGGTTTTGAAAAATGTTCTAGTGAGCACACTTTATTCACCAAGTCAAAAGAAGGTAGTGTATTAATAGTTAGTCTATATGTAGATGGCTTAATTTTTACTAGAAACAATTGAAGCTTTTGTGATGAATTCAAAGCCTCAATGATGTTGGAGTTCGACATGTCGACTTGGGAAAGATGAGTCATTTCCTTGGAGTGGAAGTCATTCAAAGTGCAGGTGAGGTTTTTATTTGTCAAATGAGATATACTCAAGAAGTTTTAGCGAGGTTTGGCATGAAGAAATGTAATCCAAGACAAAATCCAATTGTTCCAGGCACTAGATTATCAAAGGATGAGGCTACACCGGGAGTTGATGTTGCAATGTACAAGCAAGTAGTTGGGTGTCGATGTATCTTACTGTGACTCGGCCAGATTTGATGTATAGAGTAGTTTGATTAGCAGGTTCATGGCAAATTCGAAGCTGTCACAGTGGCTTGCAACAAAGAGAATTTTAAGATACGTGAAGGGGATTATAAATTTCGATGTGTTCTACAGAAAGGGGGAAGGTAATACAGGTCCCATAGCTTATACAGATAGTAATTATGCCGAAGATCTAGATGATCGAAATTTTAAGGATCACAATGATCCTCCTCAAATCTCGGCTCCTTCTTAGAATTTTTCACATATTTTTGTTTCCTAAATTATCTGATCATGTATATCTTTAATTTGTATTCTATGATCATGTATATCTCTAGGTAGATTAGTTACAACAACTTGTAATATATATATATATGTGTTAACATTGTGAATAATAAATCATCTTTTTCCCAATTCTATATGGTATCAGAACCTCTCCGATCCAACCCTTCCTCTCTTCAAAATCCTCCCTCTGTCGATTCCACCATGGCCGCCAACAGCTCCACCACCCTTGCTAATCCGGCTGACCCTACCAACCCCATAATACTAGTAAACCTAACCCAATACAAACCACTCACTCCCCTAACCTACCTCACCTGGGCATCCCAAATCAACTCCCTCCTATTCGGCATTAACCTCCTCAAATATGTTGATGGCACTCACCCTCCACCGGCCGCTACCATCAAGTTAAACAACACCGATACACCCAACCCTGTCATGTTACATGGAACCTCCAGGACCGTCTCATCCCTGGCTCCCTCTTAGGAACCCTAGATCCCACTATGGCACCCCTAGTCATCCAAGCAAAAACCTCCCATAAAGATTGGACCATCCTCAAAACAACCTTTGTCAATCCATCCTGTGGCTACATCCTACAAGTCAAGGAAACTCTTGACTCCATCACCAAAAACACCCAATCTATTTCCACCCATATGCACGCCATTAAATCGTGCGCCTACAAACTTGCAATCTTGGGCAAACCCATGGACCCTAAGGAAATCATTTGCAAGGTACTCAAGGGTCTTGATTACGACTCCTATAAACCTGTCATTGACTCGATTCGAGCCCGTGACACACCCATTTCCTTTGAATCCTTACATAAAAAACTTATCCACCACGAGTTAACCCTAAAACAAATGATACCATCCACTGCCTTCCCTGCTTTCGCCCACCCTGCCCAAACACGTAACAAGAACTTTCGTACCCACAACCATACCAACCCAACCCAATCTGGTGTGATCACACCATCGCTCACATCAGCCAACCCTACCAATCCAAACCCAGCACATTTCAAAGGAAAATGCCATTACTACCGTTTTGTTGGCCATGTTATTGCCCAATGCCGTCAATTCAAACGTGACTACCTCTCTGTCACCTTCCCTCCCCCACCAACCTATACATACACACCTCACACAAACACTCCACAAGTCCATGCTGTTGCAGCCCCTTTCCCTTCACCCCCAAAATCCTGGCTTGTTGACAGCGTAGCTACTCACCATCTTACCAATGACCTTTCCAACCTAGCCCTTCACCACCCCTACGATGGCAGTGATGATGTGATCATAGGTGATGGCTCATCTCTTCCAATTGAAAACATAGGTTCCTTTACTCTCCCTACTTCATCTTCAAATCTTCACTTCAATAATGTTCTACATGTCCCCCTTATTTCCCAAAATATATTATCTCTCTCTCAATTCTGTAAAGACAATCATGCCACTGCTTTTTTCTCATACTCTTCCTTTGTTATCAAGGCCATGACGACAAATCACATTCTCCTCTATGGAACACTTGAGCATGGAGTTCACTTGTGGCACCCCTCCTCCGTCCAAGCTTCTCTTCGCAACTCCTTCTCTACTCAATCATGGCATCACAAACTCGGACACCCCTCTCCCCCAATTTTATCTTCTTTAAGTAGACAATTTTCTTTTAACATTTCATCAAGTCTTTCTTCATGTAATTCTTGCAACATTAATAAAAGCCACAAGTTACCTTTTTCCACTTCCTCCCTCACATCTAATGTTCCCCTTGAAATTATATTCTCTGATGTATAGACCTCTCCCATTTATTCTAATGACCACTTCAAGTACCATGTTATTTTCGTTGATCACTTCACCAAGTACATTTGGTGTTACCCTCTCAAAAATAAATCTAACACTTTCTCCACATTTACTCGCTTCAAATCCCTTTTTGAAAAGTTTTTTAATCGCCCCATCTTACAACTCTTTTCTGATAATGGAGGTGAATATCTTAAACTCACACCCTCCCTACTACAAAAGGGTATCTCCCACCTCACATCTCCCCCACATACTCCCGAACATAATGGGTATACCGAACGCCGTCACCGTCACATAGTAGAAACGGGACTCATCCTTCTCACTTATGCCAATCTCCCTCTCACCCTCTCACCCTTTGACCTTATGCCTTTACACTTTAACCTCATTCCCACTCCCTCCCTTAACCATGCCTCCCCATACCTCAAATTGTTAAAACCCACATCAAACTATACCAAAGTTTGCTGTTGTGGCTGCCTCTGCTACCTATGGCTAAGACCCTACACCCCTCAAAAACTTGCCCCCAAATCCATCCCATGTATATGTGTTGTATACTCTCCCACCCAAAGTGCATATTATTACCTTGACCCCACCACCAATCGTGTATACACATCTCGTCATGTGAAGTTTGTTGAAACGAATTACCTTATCCCTCTCTAACCAACACCACACTCCCACCACCGCAAATAACTCCCTCTCAATGGTGCCCAATCTCTATCCCTATAATTGCTTCTACAACAACACCTCAATCCCCTCCCGAACAACTTGTACAACACAACCTCACTCCAATCGTCCCATCAGTCCTACAACCCCCTCTATATCCCCCACTATCCCCGCTGCGCCCACTAATGTGATCACACCAACAGTGACACCAGTTAACCCCTCCAACTCACTTACCACTGCTACCTCTGCTGCTACCACACCATTACTAATGGATATGTTTTCATATCCATTTTATATGTTCTAAATTCTATTTATTGCAAAATTTCCGAGTAAAAATGTAGTTTAATTATTTTGTTAGTGCTATTGTAATTTCAGGTTGAAAAGGTGAAAAATGGGTGGTTGAATGTGAAGAAAATATTAAATTTTGGAGCGGAGCAATCTTTGGAGGACTTTTGAGGCATTTTGGAAATGCAAGGCCTATTAGGAATTTCCATGGAAAGGGTTTGTAAGGAATTATTGAAGAAAAGGAAAATTGGCATTGGCCAGCCCAGCTTCGGCGGCTGCCCATGGCCTCTTCAGCGCCCGCCCAAGAGTCTCGGCCCAACTTTGGTGGCCGCCCTTCCCCTTCGGCGATCGCCCTTGCTCCACGGCCCAGCTTGTGCGGCCGCCCATGGCCTCTTCAGCGACCGCCCATGCCTCAGCGCCCAGTCCATTTCCAACGCTGTCTTGGTCATTGCTTGGGCTTCTTTGTATTTTTTTTTCTTTGGGCTTTAATTCTTTTGGCCCAATCTCAGCCTTTATCAGCCTTGGCCTCTCTTGGGTATAAATATGAAGATGTTATTGTGAGGACCCCGACCCGGAACCTACACGTGTCCCAAGCTGGAGCGTCCTCAAACTAACCCAAATATCAAAAACTTTTAAAATCTTTATTTAAAACTTTCAAAATAAATATAAGTATTATAACCATTTTCAAAATAAGTCTACACCTTTTCACAACGGAGAAATAGTTGACTAACTTAGAAAGTACGAAACTGTTAGTTACAAAAAGACATCGGTTATAACAATGAATGAAGATTAAATAATACAATTCCCATAAATGATTTATACTAAAGTACATTTTCTATACCAATCAAATCAACCCGACAATCCCCAAAATATAACCTCCAAACTCCTTACCGCCCTTACTTGGCCGGTCCAATTGCCTCGGAATCTAAAACAAGTAAAGGGAGAGGGGTGAGAATAAATCTCAAGAAGCTATTATGAATGCAAAGAATATGCCATATAAGATGCAACACATAACAAGTTGCACATAACACGTTGGAAAAGTCAGAAACACCTTACATTACCTTGGTTTACCTTTTCCCGTCCGAACAGAGTCGTACAACATTTGGTATAATAATACTCCAATCTTACAGTGAGCTGCTTAAGCAATACTCACGTCTTATAAGACCCGTTTTTCAGTGGAACCAAATAAGACAAAGAGCAACTCTGTAAGGCTTTTGGCTCACTACAGATGCTATACCCCAAACTGTGGCCACAGAAGGGAACGGTCACAGGTATAACATAATCCGATCACATTAGGTCACACTTCCATAATTGATCGTATTATGTTATACCCCCAATGTCAGCTGACTCACACATAATCAAGCACATAATAGATACTTGAATAAATCCACAAAGGGGATAAACAACATAGCAACATGGTAAAATATACTCATGCTCAACCAACATCATAGTGCAACGTTTCTTTAATACACTATGCATAAATAAGCAATATAGCCACATGGTAAAATATACTCATGTTCGACAATAATCAGAGTGCAGCATTTATGTAATACACTAAGCATAATCCAATCCATGAATAGGTGCTCGAGTAAGATAATGAGATATCAACAACCTATCTTACTTAGTCATTATACGACAATATATGATCTCTATAAGGGTCCAAGTTATCTCTACCAAGTTGGTGTCACCTTTAACAAACTGTCAAATGATTTCTAAGTCGAAGGTAGAGTGCTTCCATATTTCCATTTAAACTCAATTAAGGTACCATTAAGTAACACAATTGCTCTAAGTATAACTTAGGTTAAAAGGATTAATTCATATCCGAAAAGGTTAGGTTCCAAACTTTATATTGGTTAAGGATCATGCTAGGAGGTTACTAATGAAAATTCAAATAAACAGGAGCTAGGCCAATTTCGCCAACCCGGGCGACCGCCCATAACCTCTTGGGCGACCGCCCAAGAGGGTTTTCTAAGCATCCTAATTTACGTCACGATGGGCGGTCGCTCATCACCACTTGGGCGACCGCCCAAGACCCCAGTCCGGCCAACTCCAATTCCAAACTCTTGTTTACTTAGGTTCTTCTTTCCCTTTTTACATCTTCTTAACTTTCATAATCTCCCTCAAGAATTTCCAAATTTTACAAATTCATTCTAATTCCTTTAAACCAAAATAACATAACCTAGACTTTTATTACAAGATTTTCAACCCATTTTATCAACTCATTTCAAGTAAATTTTCTAAAATTAATTCAACCCATTTCTTTCATTTAAATCAACTTCTTAGAACAAGAGCCTCATTTTAATTCATTTAAATTCAAAGTGATCTAAACCTAGATTTATTACCACTTGATTTTCCACCCACTTTACTACCATTTTCAAGATTTAACATTCCAAATCTAACTCCACCCATTTCTTATACTTCCAAATTTACTTCCATCAACAATAATATCATACTATGTTATTTACCCATTTCTTAACTTCAAAGAAGATTTCAACCATTTTAAACTAGTTCCTTCCATTTCTTTCATTATTTAACACTTCCAAGAACACCCACATTTCCTTATGATCTAAATCAATTCCTTCCCTCCAAGAGAGTTACCAAAGCATCCTATGAGCATTTTAACAACAATAACAACAATAATTATCTCATGAACAATTAGAGAAGAGAAGGGTCATAATAACTCACCTTAAAAATAGGAGATGGATTTAAGACTTTCTTAGCTTGATGAACTCCTCTTGGTCTCCCGATTCCAAAAGTGCTCTCGGATCTAAAAATGGTGAAGATTCGAACTTGGAAGGAGCTTGAGAAGAGGTTTTCTCAAATGGGTTTCCATGGATGGAGGGTTGAGAGAGAAAGTGAAGAGGAAGAAGATGAAGAAGGAGGGAGGAGTATGAATATAGTCAAGAGAGAGGGGGGGGGGCGGTCCATAAGAGGGAGGGTTTTGGGGGATTTTGTCCCCCACTCAAAAATCCCCTACAACAAATCTTTCCCCAAATTTAAAATAATTTTCCCAACCAACAACATTTTATTTGTCCATTTTATTACCACTCCATTCTAATACTTTATTTATTTCTAATTATTATTTTTCCCCTAGAACATTATTTATTTCTTTATCATTTTATTCTAATATAAGAAATTTAAAGATATAAAATAAACACATAAGGTTGATATTAATATTAAAAGTATATAATGTTATATTAAAATTGTGCCTAGGGTTAGGGTCGTTACAGTTATTTTATTTTAGGGTTCATGTGTTATTTTGGGAACAAAAAAGGGGCAAGAACTTAGAGAGAGAAAACTTGGGGTTTTAATTTCTTCATCAAGATAAGTTTGTTTTATGTTTTTATTAATTAGTTTTGTTTATTTAATGTTTAATATGTGTAGCTAAACTCTTAATTTCATGGATTGGATGTAATTTTGTCACTATTGCTATGCCATTAATTATTTCATCTAATTAATTTATGTCTTGTTCATCTTTGCTATTTTAATGAAAGTTTCTTGGATTAAATTATGGTTGATTCCTAATTTCTCCCTTTTAACTTTTTGAGTGTCAATTTCTTATACTCCCTCCGTCCCAGCCCACTTAAGAAATTTTGAAATGGCACGGGAATTAAGGAATATTATTATAGTATTAGGAGAGAGAATGAGTGAAAAAAGTGTTGTGAGTGTGAAAAATTAAATAGGAGAGAGAATGAGTGGAGGGAATAGTAATTATAATGGTGTTGTGAGTATTAAAATAATGTAGGAGAGAGAATGAGTGGAGAGAATATTGATTTAAGGTTTCCATTTTGGGAATTCTTAAGTGAAGTGGGACGCCCAAAATGGAAAGTTTTCTTAAGTGAGATGGAACGGAGGGAGTATTGATTTGGGGATTTTGACTTAGACTTTTACTAGATGATGAAATCCATGGGGTTATCTTGATTGAAACCACATGGGTTTTGATTCATAAAATCTTTAAAGCTTAAAGCTTTCATTGTTAATTGCTTGGACTTGATTTGTGAAAAGTAATTGATTTGGAAATAATAGATTGTAATTCGGCCGCCTTACCGTCCCAATCTTGATTTTAGTAATTGAACCCAAGATAGAAATTAATATATTTTTTAAAATTAATGGCATAGTTTTTTGTGATTAAATGAAATCCAATCCATGGAATCCTTTCTTATTATTGTTTTCATCTCTATTTGAAATTGTTATCTTTGTTTACATGTTTTTCCTAGCTTTAATTTTTACATCTTGATCCTTGTAGTTGTTCTTTAATTTTCAAAACCAACCCCCCCCCCTTTTCCTTTACTTGTTTAATTGTGCACCATTTGAATCTATATATATATATAAAGGTTGAAGTGCATAGAATACTTCAACAAGTCCATTTTCCCTCCAAACCATGGATGATTCTAGAATATATGCTACATACATAATGGTTTAAGAAGCAATTAATTTGACACAACCTTTGATAACTGTCATTATTTATGTCTTCAAGTGCACTTTTAAATTTTCTCTTTTCATATATTTTTCCTTTTTCTCACTCATTTAATTCGGAAAATATGAAACCAATACTTCCTATATTCTTTTTTTATTGCTGCCTTTTTTTCATTAGCTTTTTTCTTCAAATGATGTACTACTATTAGCTAAAATATCATTGTTGAAATAAGAGCATCAAAAGTTTCTATTGAATTCTTAAATGAAAAAATAAGGCAATAAAAACAAAAATATAACCAATGAAATCAAAGTTAAAGATTATTTTTCTTTAAAAAATACACATGCTCAAATTAGAACAATTAGTAAAATACTTAGAACTAATTTAAAAATATAAAAAAAAATATTTTTTCTCTGTCTCCTCAGAAAGATAAGATAGTTCTAATTTAATTTTGATAGTAAGTTTGATTTATTTTGACCAAAAAATTGATATTAACACAACATTAATATCAATATCAATTTTTAAAAATGCATATAAATACGAAAAAATTATATTTTTTCTATTTTCATAGGCAAATGAACATGTTGTTCGTCAATTTGTCTATTCACCAACTCATGTTGGTCTGCTTTTTAAATAATCTGTTTTTAGTAATTGTCAATTGTATGTTATTTTGTTTAAGATAAATAATCGGGACGAGTTGAAGATTTTAATATGTGACGAAAGAAAAAGACCCTGGATGAAACCACAAATGTTGTGTACAAGATTTTTTTTTTAAAGTTTGTAATTTTTATTACTAATGCTAACATATATTTTTGTTGTATACTTTTTATTTTAATTTTTTTTCCTAAATTAACCTTTATAGTTATAGTACCTTTTTTAATTTAATTTTTGCTATTTATCAAAGGTTTTTTACCGTGTGTTGAACACACGGGAGTTACACTAGTTATTTCAAACAACCTGAGTCTCTGTGGTTCGACCCCTACAATAGTATATTGCTACAAGTTGGCACTCGTACTTGCGAGGGTTTTTATTAATAGAAGAGGGCATTGAAACTTATCCATCAAGTTTTTTGCACCGTTGCCGGGGACATGGGTGTTTGTTTGCTTTAGTTTATTTGGTGCATGTTTGGGCGACGTTCCTTGAACCCCACCCCCTTTGGGGAATCGGGAAATTTCGTAAATGGTGATTTTCACCATGAAAACGACCTCCGTTTGAGCCAAATTTTTGATGGGTTGATCCTTTCAAATGTTTTATTGGATTGGTTGAAAAAATGAGGGTATTTGGATACTGGTGCCCGAGAGCCCAAAAATGCGAGTACTACCCCCTTTGGGGAATCGAGAAATTTTGTAAATGGCTATTTTCACCATGAAAACGACCTCCGTTTGAGCCAAATTTTTAGTGGACGGATCCTTTCAAATGTACTATTGGATTGGTTGAAAAAAGGAGGGTAATTGGCTACAAGTGCCCGGGAGCCCAAACATGCCTGTACTATCCTTTGGGGAATCGGGAAATTTCGTAAATGGTGATTTTCACCATGAAAACGACCTCCGTTTGAGCCAAATTTTTGGTGGACGGATCCTTTCAAATGTTATATTGAATTGGTTGAAATAAGGAGGGTATTTGGTACTAGTGCCCGGGAGCCCAAAAATGTGTGTACGGTCCCTTTGGCGAATCGGGAAATTTCGTAAATGGTGATTTGAAATTTCGCGATTTCACCAAAAGAAACATAGAAAAATCATTGATAAGAGGTATAGCATGCCATGCATTTGGTCTTTGAGAGACTGGAAGATCGATTGGGATTTGCTCTAGGCTGCCTCGCGCTTTTGGGATTTGGAGCGACATGTTTTCACTTTTTCGTACAATGATTTGACGCCGACAATGGAGGATTTCAGAGCATTGACAGGCCTGAGCGAAACGAAGACCGTAGCATTTCCTCGGGACGGACGGTCGATTACGAAGCAATTATCAGACTTCTCGGGCTTGCCAGCAGATCAGATAGTACCCATGATTCTTGATGATAGGACTATAGATTTGACCCAGATGGCCAGATTGCTCCTATCCAGTCCTGAGCTGTTCGATCTTTCTACATCTCTGGACATATTTATATTGCTTACCCTGTCGGCTCATTATTTATGTGGATATGATGGGGTCTGCCCGGGTACATTGTTGGAGATTGTTAGACAACTCAGTGGCAATCGAGGTGTGGACATTAGTCAAATCCAGTCTGGACAGGGGGAGATGGACATTGTACCGCTGCTGCTACCGAGACCTACCATGGCATTGATAGGATGTTATGAGGATCTGATTTCATGGGTGCAGGCAGCCCTAGTTTGTTATCCTTATGGCTCTCTGAGAGGTTGCTCTTGATCATGCCACTACCAGAGGGTCAGACAGCGATGCCTTGGGTAACAAGGCCACGCTGGATGCTGCGAGATGCAGCTGCTGATAGCTGGAAGATGAGATTGATGCGATATGGGATTGCTGATCTGAGCTTTTGGATTTCGGCCTGGAGGCTACAGACCATGAGGGATATTCAGGATGGGTCGGGGGTAGTCAGGCTGCCAGGGTTGCATGTATCCTCTTTCTGTATCCCATCATTAGTGAGCAGACAATACGGGTACCCGCAGCAGATTGTCAGGACTTTGAGGGAGAGACTGATGACTGATATTGCTCCGATGAGCATGACCGAGCCCCAGACCATGCAGTTTTTTAGCAGATCTTTTCTGGAGGGTTTTCTGCCTACACGGACACTCCTTCGCCAGGCTCGAGGTATCACATTCTTGACCACAGAATATCTGATTTGGTATGAGGAGCAACGAGGTTCAGTGCAGTTGACGATAGAGGCTCGCCGTCGGGAATAACTTGGGGCAGACTACATCTTTCAGAGATATAGAGGCCCAGGGGAACCCAGATAATGTCACTGGTGATGTTGTAGAGGACTATCGGAGGAAAGAGCTTCGGAGAGATGCTATGAGAGATGATCCTGAGGTGATAGCTCGCAGAGAGGCCTCGAGGCAAGAGAGGATTTCTAGGGCAGCTTTGAGAGAGACTGGTCTGATCGATCCGCTGGCTCACACTATACCCGAGCTAGGACGAGCTCCAACTGACCTGTTCGACATTCCTAGGCCAAAGGCCTCCCGTGGACCGAGGAAGAGGAAGAGCAGAGACTCAAATTCGGGAGCGGGAACGAACTCCTAGACACTTTATTGAGAGATAGGATACCCTTTTATTTGTACATTTATTTTTGAGAAAGAGATTATTGTATGGAACATGAGTATCCCCAATTGCTTATTGCAGACACAAATAGATGTTAGAATTTTGAAAATTTTATTCCTTTTTATTCGCAACAGTTTATGTGGGTCGAGAGAAGGCCGTGCTTGAACTCATCAAAAAGAATATTAACTTGTAATGAATCTTTGAATAGCTTTGGAGTTATAATCAAAACACATTTTGGTAATTTGAAAGCACCATTTATTGACAAGATTTGAGATTTTGCAGCATTTTAGACCGAACCACAAGTGGTTGCCTACGTTATCCTTTTACAAAGAGAACCAAGGGGCTCAAATATCCATAGTTCGACTCAATTAACATTGGTGTTTGAGAAAGGGGAGATAGAAGAGGGACAAGGTGCAACCCTATTTTATTACCTAAACTGCCCATTTTTAGGGTTTTCAGTCTAGTTGGGTATATTCTTTTAGCACCGGGCGCGTCCCTTATTTTTGCATGGACTGCCTTTTGAGAGGTTTTCAGTCTCATCTGGGACAATTTTATTGCGCCTTTTATTCATCATTTTTTTAATTTATTTTTTCTCTTTTTTATTTATATAGAGGGGATGACTCGATCAGATATAATACCGCCGCAGCTTGTCGCCATTGACGGGGTGCATGAATGGATTGCCATCCAAATCTGTTAGCTGCATAGATCCTCCGGAGAAGATTTTCTTTACCAAGAACGGCCCAACCCAGACAGGTGCCCATTTGCCCAATGCACTGCTCTGATTTGAAGGTTTCATCTTGAGGACCAAATCACCAACTTTGATATCCCGAGGCTTCACCTTCTTGTCGAAAGCACGAGCCATTCTCTTCTGATACGCTCGATTATGCTCCATAGACTTTAATCTGCGCTCATCAAGTAGTGCCAACTCATTGTATCGACTCTGGAGCCAGTCAATTTCATTGACTTCATTCTCAAGCAATACTCTGAGGGATGGAATTTCTAGCTCAATTGGCATAACAGCCTCCATTCCATAAGTTAAGGCGTATGGAGTTGCACCGGTGGCAGTCCGAAGTGAAGTGCGGTTGCCCCACAATGCTAGGTGAAGTTTCTCCGGCCAATCCCGTCCTCGCTCGGCCATTTTTTTGATAAACCGCTCGAGGTTTTTGTTGGCAGCCTCTACAGCACCGTTGGTCTGCGGCCTGTACGACGATGACTAATGGCGCTTAACCCTGTACTCTGTGAGAAGCCGATCGGTCTCTCCTTCAAAATGAGATCCGTTATTAGAGATGATTTCATTTGGGACCCCATAACGGCAAAAGATTTGTTCCTTTATGAAGCGAACAACTTTCTTGGCCGTAAGTACTTTGTAAGATGCAGCTTCAACCCATTTTGTGAAGTAATCCACTGCGACTAAAACAAATGAATGTCTGTTGCTTCCGGATGGAGTTATCTTCCCGGTGACATCAATTCCCCAAGTCATAAAGGGCCAGGGGGTCGTCATGCAATACAGATCACGAGGAGGGATATGGTTCAAGTTGGAGAAATGCTGACATTTGTCACAAGTTCGCACAAATTGGATGCAATTCGTCTCCATTGTGATCCAGAAGTAGCCTAACCTGATAATGATGTTCATTAGGGATCGTGCATTCATATGAGGTCCGCAGGCACCGTTATGAACGTCTTCCATCACCCTTTGAGCTTTCTCTTTATTGATGCTGAGCAGGAGTGGAAAACCTTCCCTTTTCTTCCATTACTCGTCACCAAGTATAACATACTGGGCGGATAGCCTTTTCAGAGCTTGCAGACTCTTGGATCGAATACCTTTTAGGTCACCCTCTTCATCAACAGGGAAGGATGCTTCACCATGCTTGAGAAATTGAAAGATTTGGCTGTACCAAGGCTCATTGACGGTTTCAAGCTCGATCTCGCAACAATAGGCCGGATTTTCTCATCTCCCGACTCTGAATGGCTTGACCGACTTGCCTTCTGGTATTTCCACCAAAGAAGCCAAAGTAGCTAATGCATCAGCGAATCTGTTCTTATCTCGCAACAGGAACTGAAATGACACTTCTTTAAACTGTCCCACTAGCTCTGCGATATAAGAATGGTACTTCTGGAGACAAGGAACCATCGTCTTCCATCTATTGGCAGCCTGGTTGATTATCAGCTGGGAATCGCCAAACACTTCTAGCTCATCAATATTACGCTCGAGGGCTGCCTCAAGATCGGCTATGCAAGCTTCATACTCGGCTGCGTTGTTAGTGACTGAGAAGTTTAGTTTGATGGCGATAGCAGTGTGTATGTCATTCGGGTCCACCAAAACTATCCCAATGCCATTACCTCTTTTATTTTCTGCACCATCGAAGAATAGCTGCCATCGGTTGCCGCTTTCTACCACAAAGATTCCCTCATCAGGAAATTGAAGATCTAGCCCTCAGACTTCTCTACTGGGAGAGTCAGTCAACTGATCAGCCAAAGCCTGCCCTTTGATTGCTTTGCGGATCACATACTTGATGTCGAACTCTGCTAGGAAGAAAGTCCATTTTGCGAGCCTGGTGGATATACTGCCTCTGTCACTCTGAAACAAGTACTTAATCTGGTCCATTTTGGAGACCAGATGCACTGTATGAGACAGCATGTAATGTTTTAACTTTCCGACCACCCAAACCAAAGCTGCACACGTCTTTTTCAGAGCAGAATAGTTCAACTCGCTTCCCTGGAATTTACGGCTGACAAAATAGATGGAATTTTCTACCTTCGAGTCCTTCTTTTCTTGCGCTAGCATGGCTACAATGGCCGTATCCAATACTGTCAAGTATAATAGAAGAGGCTTGCTCCCAATTGGTGGACAAAGGATAGGATGATTGACAAGATAAGCCTTGATCTTTTCGAAATCTAACTGGCACTCTTCATTCCAAATCACCTCCTAGTTCTTTTTCAGCATCTTGAAAATTGGCTCGGACATTGAGGTCAGCTGGTTGACAAACCGACTGATATATTGCAGACGACCCATAAAACCCTTTACCTCAGACACGGTCCTCGGCGGCTTCATCTCGACGATTGCCTTAATCTTTCTCGGATCTACCTCGATACCACGTTCTGTGACCATGTACCCCAAGACTTTGCCGCGAAAAACCCCGAAGGTGCACTTTGCTGGATTCAATCGCATAGAATGCTCCCGTAGTCTATTGAAGAACTTCCTTAGATCAATAAAGTGTTGTCCATCTGACCCCTTTGAATGAATGATCATGTCATCAACATACACTTCAATTTCCTTGTGGATCATATCATGGAAAAGAGTAGTGACGGCCCTTTGATAGGTAGCCCCAGCATTCTTCAATCCAAACGGCATCACTGTATAGCAGTAAGTACCCCAAGGAGTAGTAAACGCTGTCTTTTCTTGATCTGCTTCAGCCATCTTGATCTGATTATACCCAGCAAACCCATCAACAAAAGATTTGACTTCATAGTTCGCTGTCGCATCTACGAGCATGTCTATGTTTGGCAGAGGGAAGTCATCTTTAGGACTGGCCTTGTTAAGATCTCGGAAGCCTACACAAACCCGCACCTTGCCATTTGCTTTAGTGACTGTCACAATATTTGCAAGCCAGGTCGGATATTCAATCACCTTAATGAAGCCCACCCGCAGGAGTTTCTCGATCTCATCCTTAACCTGCAAAGACCATTCTGGCTTGATTCGTCGCAGCTTTTGTTTTATCCGCTTGGCATTGTGAGTACGCCAATCCAATTCGCAACCCTTCTAGATGAATTTTAATATGATAAAATTGCATTAAGGGGCGTTTTGGTTAATTCCCGATCTATTCCGAGACTTTCGGGAACATTCCATAAGTTTCTCGCGAAGGAAGTACTTTTTAGTACTTTGCTCATGCCAAGGGACCTACAGGGAATAAATCTATTTTGGACCTTTTGGGTATTATCCCAGAATGTTCTAGAACCAGATTTGGCGCCAAAAACGGTTGGTGACACTTTGTGTCACGCGACAACTCGAGGCCTTGGAAAGTGGTTACAGAATGTCGTGCGACAGAATGTGACCATGATCTACAGCTATAAATAAGACCCTCCCCCTCTCAGAAATGGATTCCTTTCCAACCTCCCAAAGTCACTCTACCAAAATTCATTCAGAAATGTACCTCTCTCCTCCTTCCACCCAAACATACACCAATTCCCTTCCAATTCAACCCTTCTCACCCAATTCACTCTTCTCCCTCACATACATCCACATACTAACTGAAGATCTGAGCTCAGAGGTTCCTCCTACACACCAATTCACGTACTGTAGCTGAATTGAAGGCCATTGCACCTGACTTGGTGTAGTGGTGGTGGATTTACAAGGGTAACACCTCCTTCTCTCTCTCTCTCTCTCTCTCTCAATCGTAAATTGTCAATTCCCATAATTCCTCCCCTTCCACTTGATAATTAATCTCCATCTGCACTAATTATCAAGTGGCAATCGCCATCTCTCTATTTAAAGTTGCTTTGCTTGAATTAATTGGTTGATCATGATGTGATTTCATTGGATTGGTTGTTTATTGACCAAGGGAGTGTGAATTTCCCCATATCCACATCCCCTTGGTCAATTCATTGTGAATTAGTTTGTTTCTGATTTGTTTGGATGTTGTGATTTGATTTAACTTGGCCTCTGTTGATTTTGGTTGAAATATGTAAGATCTCAGCATATAGACAATCTGTGTCACGCGACACATCGGGCTAAGTGTGTCCTGTGTCACGCGACACATTGTGTCCATATGCAGAGATCATCCTTCAGTTGTAAGTTGTGCCTTTCAGTTTGATTGTCATTCATTTGAGGTGACTATGCTGCTTTTGATGTTCAAATCCATTCTGTAATTGTACTTTTTGTTCATGGGATTGCTGTAATCTAGGTGTTGTAGAGTCCCTGCAAAGTGATCATTGGTGTCACGCGACACAACCTATCCCCTAGGTCCTGTGTCACGCGACACAAGTGGCCCTTTGCAGAAAGTTTGATTTCAGTTGTAATCTGTTCTCCTTGTTATAATGGGATGTGGCCTCCCTGATCAATTGGTCTACAAGTTGTAATAATCTCATTTATATAATAAAATTCATGTTTTACCGCATTTTTCTATTATCATTGCTTGCACATATTTTGACTTATTTGGATGTCTAATTAGAAAGACTCGTCCACGGACGAGGCGTGTTGGGTGAACTCTCGGTTCTTCCCAACACGTAACCTGACCCCCGGACCCATTTCTCTCTTAAAAGGTTTTTCAAAGTGTACCTTAAAACATGGCGTGGCGACTCCTAACATTTTTTTCATTTGAAAACCGAATTTTCGGGCGAGCGCACATTCAGTGGCGACTCTGCTGGGGAATTTTTTTTGAAAACCTGTTTTTCAAAATAAAGAGGGTCAACCTTTCGTTCACTTAGACATCCAATGTATTCATCTTATGTGCATCCTTGATGATCTTGTGCGGTACATGCATTTTTTTATGAGATTTTATGACTTGTATACCTGTTGTATGCTTCTTGTGGCTATTGTATTATGCTTTGTTGTGTTGCTTTGTTCCTTGCCGAAGAGAAGCAGGGACTGAATTTCATTTGCAGGGGTTCTGGTTTAGTGACTGACCAAGTCGTGCGACAGCTTTGGGCTATGCTGTCCTGTGTCACGCGACATGATTGGTCACTTAACAATTTCTCAGATGCTGGTTTGAGGGCAGTCCCTTGAATCAAATTGCTCAGTTGATTGCTGTTTCCCCTTGTTCCCTGTGAGAGTGTGTGTGTTTTATTTTTTTCTTTTAAATAAAAAAATATAAAATAAAAAAAATTTCATTTTTCGTAAATAAAAGAATATAGTCATCCGCACACTACACCACATAGATTTAGAACCCTCGGGTGCGATTGACGGCATCACGGACGGTGATAATATTCGCCTACGCTTGATCGCCTAATGTCAAACCCATCACCCTAGTGCGTTATAGGTGGTGCCACACTCAAAGCTTACCCACGGTTGGTTTTTGATACAACGTTTTAATCACACCAAAATGAATTGTTTTTTGAAATTTACAATAGGTCCTTATACCTTTCCCAAAACCTTGCACCTTGTGGGCATGTTGCCAATGCAACATGGTTTCACGTAGGGACATGTCACTCTCGTGGCGTATTCTAACGAGAGATCATGCCGCATTGTCACCGTGCACCGACGAGAGGTCATGCCGGATTTTTCTTGGAAATTCTTCGAGAATACCCGTTATGCTGCCCAAATTTCACCAGAAATTTGGACCACTCGTCCGTCTCACATCGTGTTAGGTCTTGTTTATGTATCATTACCTATTATTAATTTAAAATACAAAGCATTTAGTGTGATTTGAATGTTGCGTCCTTAGGTTTCCCTAAGGTGTAGTTTGCGTAAATAAAGGCTTCTCCTTTCCCAACCGTACTTAGGATTTAAAACACTGATTTATACTTGAAGATAAATAAATTATTTGCGCGAGTCCGTCCCTCTTTTCCTTTTCCCTCTCCCTTATTTCCTCAAGATCCTCTTCCTTCCCCACCTCATGAAGCCATATCTACCCTCTGTAGCGGTGACAAGTGGGGTGCGTGCTCTGTTATCCAGTGCTCATTTAGTTCGCGTCTCCGGAATATTTGCAGTTCCCACGAAGCTCTCATGTTCTGCTATTCGAAATGTCTGGTGCAAAAGATATACGATCCGCTCAGCCTGGAATTCCTCTCACTTCGGGCCAGTTGGACATGAGTGATTTGTCGTGACAGAATTGCGAGCTGCTCTTGAAGCTGCCATGGTCCGTGAGTGCAAAGCCCAATTGCTTGCCCAAGTTGCTAAAGCCCTAGAAGAAGAAACGCACGCTATGTTTGTAGAAGCGATGCGCGTCCGAGGGATCACAATAATTCATCACGAAGACGGGTCGTATGAAGAAATCATTGGTGCTAGTAATGTTGAACATGAAATTGGAAATGTGATGAAAGGGATAAATGAAGGTGAGCAAGATAAGATTCTTTCCCTGGAACCTCAAGTGATCCAAGCTCAGATCCCAGATGGACAACCGATCCCCGAGACTTTCAGTCCTCCTAATCAAATTGGGTTGCAGAGTCAGTATCAGCAAAATTCCCAAGGATCATGTCATCATGTGAGCAGTTATTCCAACCAGAAGGGATCGCTGTCATTACACTCCAACCAGACTCTTCTTCAAGGAAGTGCTTCTCAATCACCCATGAGTCCATATGGCTTCAACTTATCACCTCCGCAAGATCAGCGTTCAGGACGAGCCTCATACGTAACTGTGAATCAGATGTCTTTCATTCCTGCTGTGAATCCTATCCAGCAAGGGACGCCAATACCCGAGTCCCTTCCAAAGGCAGTTCAGATGGAAAGGAAGAAACCGTACTGGGGTAAGGTGGGAATGCCTATGAATCAATTCCTCAAGGTTTTGGTGAGCGGAGGACTGGTTCAGCCACTAGTCAATTATAGCCCTTCTCATAACAACATAAAGCTGGATCCAAGCAAATACTGTTACTATCACCAATATCCGGGCCATACCACTTGTGAATGCAGACAGTTGAGGGTGATCATCCAGGAACTCATTGATGAAGGGAAGATCGAAATGGGCTCCCGTGAAGAAAGCGGTGTCCGGAATCATAGTCGGTTTCCACCTCGCAAACAGCGAGAATTTGATGACCTTGGGATAACAACTGAGGAAGCTTTCAATGGATTGATGCGAAGAGGAATGATCAAACCCCTTGATAACTACAGCCCTATGCATCGCAACCCAAAGCTGAACACGAGCAAGTACTGCTACTACCATCAGTTTCTTGGCCATAACACCAACGACTGCGTTCCTCTAAAGCTGTTGATTCAAAGGTTGGTTGATGAAGGTAGGATTGAGAAAGCTCCTCCCAAGGTGGTTACCGATCCTCTTCCACCATTCCAAGGGTATCCCTTTTGAAGAAGTCAGTCAGTCAGTCATTGTAGGGTCTAGATTGTTTTTTTTATTTTTGATAGTGAAGGTCTCTTTTATGATTCGAGTCTGTTATGTCCATGTCATGAGTCTTTTATTTCCATAATAAAATATTTGTTTCTATTCTTGCTAGACTCGAGACATTACTTGCACACCTACGTTACATTTAATTGAAATGGTTTTATTCCACACGATCACTTGTGCAGCTCAATCACTAATGCTTTGAAATGACTAATATTTAAATTGATCTGAGTGAGAAAATCGACTAATATCTTTCTCAAATTGGTGTTCACCAACTCTCCATCTCGCATCTCCTGTGCTCACATATTTTCCTTCGCCCTCACCATCTCGTTGCTCGATGAATTTGCATGAATCCTTCTCAGAGTAAACTTAAGCAAGCAAATGAAGACTCAATCTCGTTCGGATCATCCGGTAGGGACTGCGGTTGAAACCTTTCACCCTTAGGAAAACCATCACCTCACCCTCACCTAACAATATCCCTTCATTTCAATATTGGCACGTTTTGAAACCCATTTAGCCATCTCCAGAAGAAGAGGGACTATCCTTGAGACTCCCGTAATTCAAAAGAAGATTGACCGTGTCCAAGCTCGAGAACGGCGGAATACAATGATTCATCTTGTGGATTAGCTGAAATTCTCTCTCGAAAAAAAAAAGAAAAAAAGAAAAGAGATACAAAAAAAAAGAATAAAAAAAAAGAGAAAGAGAGCATAGTCCCTAGCGATCCTCTCAAAAGCAAAAGTCAAAGGATCCGGTCGTTACTCAAGAGGAGTCTCAGAGTGAATAAAGAGACAGCACGGATGTCCCTCACCATTACCTCTAACCAATTCCGGCCATCCTCTCGATTTTAGAAGATATACCCACTACCTTGACCAATTCCAAGCCGTCCTATCGATTTTAGAGGATATTCCCATTACCGTTACCCTTGCCTTTGGCCAAAGCCAAGATTGAACGCTCATTCTTAGAGGCGTTGAAGATGCAATCATGGATTCCCTCACCATAAAAATCCCAAACACGACCCTGCAAGCCAACCTCTCATCTTTAGAGGTTCAGCCAGCAAAAGGCCTAGCCGACCTCTCATCTCAAGAGGTCATGATATCCCGAATCACCCAAGGGCCGATCGTAACCCTGAAACCCAGTCGCAGTTCCTACCGGATAACAGTTTCAGGCCACCAATTGAAGATTGTGCGAATTCCACCCATTCATTCGACGTCTCATGTGAGCATATTTCATTTCTCCTCCGCAAAACACCTCCCGCGAACATCCCACTGGGGCTTCGCATCTGTATCCTTCATCGACGCTCCAAAGAGACGTGTGCGTCAACACTCTAGATCTCAGAAGATCCGGTCTCCTCAAGGGCCATCCCCATACACAGATCCACTTTCCATCCTTCCGAGTTTGATTCTCAATATCAGTTGGTTTTCTCCTCAGGATTGATCGAAACATTTGTTCATATCAGGATTGGTGTTTGAATAACCCGAACATCAATAAAGGGTTTTAAGCAGCTTTGTGATCATCACGAATAAGACAAGTTTTCAAGTGTCTTGACAAGTCTTCTTCTCTACATTTTTAGGGATATAGAGCTAAACACTGTATTTCTGTCAAGCAGGGGCTTCCATACACTTTCCACACCTTGCAATGCTTATACTATCCCAAAAGAGTCAAACCCAAAGGCGAGTGTGTCACAAAAATCAGGATTCATTCCATTTTCAAAAGATGCGTCCCTACACGTAAACATTTCTGAGTCTTGTCCTTCGACTGATTGACTGAAATTTGAGAACAATCTCCTCCTTGGTTACATGATGTGTTGACTGCAATGAGACTACGTGTCAAACTGGGGCTTGTCCAGAGAAGAAGAATGATGTGTGCATTTGTGCAGTTCCTGGGGCTGGCTTTATAATCTCGATCTTTGGGAATGGATTTGTTACTTAAGCCTACTTCATGTTGGGGCTGCTGAATTTCTTACCCTAGGCAAAAGGGAGGGGTTTGTAGGCAATGTGGAAGTCTGGTTTGGAAGACCTGTCAGCATGACTCATTGTGTCATGCGACAGAATATGTTCATGTTGTCCTGAGTCGTGCGACACCATGAGTCCAACACCAGACATCAGCAAGCTGCAATCTGTTCTATACCAGGGCACGCCCCGACTTGTCCAAAGCTGCAAACAACAAAATCACCACCCTGCAAACATCCTGGGAGAGGGATTCATTCAACTCGTATACACATTAACCATTCACATACAAGCCATATAAGCATTCCACAATCCAAACCATACAAACCACATTCATACCAATATCATAACCATCCAAAACCAATTCATTCTCATTCTTCCAAAAATGGACTCGTGCAAACAACAAAAGTTAATAATAATGTACTAAGTCTAGGAAGTGCAGAGCAAATAAGTTTTTTTTAAAAAAAGAAGAAAAGAGTGTTTGTTTCCTCCAAGGGGTACAATAATCAAAAGAGATGTGATTTGATCCAAGAAGCTACTCCGAGCCATCATCATCATCAGAATCATCATCGCCATAATCCTCGCTCTCCTCTCCGTCTGCATCATCCTCCTCAGCCTGTTCATGACCCGGATCGGCAGCAGGATCGTGGTAAATGACGGGATCATCACGGAAAAGCTCGTGAACAGCAGGAATGGCCATAGTCTCGAGTTCGTGAGGATCACCAGAAGCATCATCGCTCTCATACTCAGAACTAGAAGGACTGGGGGGATGTCGAGAGGCATTCTTGGTCCTGGGCTTATGAGGATCATCCGCAGCCGTATCAGTCCGAGCCCTCTTCCTATCGGGCAAACTGGGCGTAGAATCATCATCCGAGCTCCAAGCCAAGCACCACTCCCTCCAGTAACGGGCGCTCCTCTCCAGCTGATCGATCATATCTATGGATCCAGTATAGTACCGAGCAAAGTTCCAGTAAATATCAGCCAAGACCTGGTACAATCAAACAAAGAAGGAATCAAGGAGCTAGTCATGATAAAAGACAAGGGAGGTAAACAGTTCAAAGCAATAAAGTAAGAAAAGTAGCACTTACAGATCGGGTGCCCTCCGGAAGATGAAAATAAGGATAAATCATGCTGGTATCAAGGGGAGCCCGTCTCAAATGATCCCCATCCTGGAAATCAACAAAGGGAGGAGGCAAGGGCGCGTCTGCCACAAATCCAGTAGAAGGGCATGCGCCCTGAGCATCACGCCTCGGCACAACCTGCGGTGACCTCAATCTCGTCGCCACAAAAGCTCTATAGTCCCCCTCAGCAGTGTGGTTGAACGCAGCCTCCCCCAGGATCAAAGCAACCACATCATCTAGTTTTCGAGGAGACCACATGTCCACTGGAGGATCAACCGGGACTCTACCAATACTGCCGGGACCATGCTGTCTGCAAACTCTCTCTCCCAGGTATAATGCATCCCCAGATAGGCCCACAAGCAGCTTGTGACACTCAGTAAAGTGCGCAGCATGTCCTAGATCGAGCTTATCATATCGGTCGGCCCAAGGGAACAGGTTCATGCTCCCGGGAGTCCCTCGCAAGCAAGTCATAGTATCGGAGTAAGAAGCTGTCACCCGTCCCCTGGTATCCGCTGTCCGGACCTTCTGCCGCGCGTCCTTCACCCAGCGCCTCAGGGCAGGAAACAAAGTAACGGGGTACGCATCCTGGACCTGCCAAGCATAGCAACCAAATATCTCATAGGCCCAAGCCTGAAAGAGAAAGATCAAAACAAGTCAGACAAAGGTAATGAATAATAAAAAAAAAGAATATTCAAAGAGATGAAGTCAGAAGTGCCTCAAAAGCCAAGTGACAACAGTTGAAGGACTTCGCCTCCCCCTACTGATATCATCTAAGGCCAAGTACAGCTCCGCGAGTCCTGCCTCACCCCAGGATAAAGTCCCAACGACATCCCAAACCCTCAGCTGCTCCAATAAAGAAACTAGAGCAGAAAATTCTCTCTATTTTATCTATCACCTAGATTGACTCTCACACACGCGCACTCATATTATATCTGTCATTGCACTACATACCCCAATTTAACCCAGGACCCACACTAAGGACGGATGACGGTAACCTAGTCGCCGGTCTCTCCGAAGTTGGATCATCACACTCCGCGTATTCAATCCATCTGGATTGTCATATCGCGGGGAGCCTAGCCTTCCAGACCTGCATCGCAACATATCATGTAGATTGTCTTTTTAGGATCACTCCGTGACCGGTCGGTTTGACTCGGTGATCTTTTCTTGTTTTTGACCAAAATAAAGCCATGTAAAATTAACAATAAAGAAGGACTTGGAATAGTCCCTTCGGAAAAGTCCCTTCGAAAAATGTCCCTTCGGAATGACCCTTTCGGAAGTCCCTTTAAAAGAAAAAAAAATCCTTCTTGAAAAACAATCTTACATGGCTTTGTTTTACAAAAATAAGACTGATTACTTAGTCGTTAGGTTTTGATAAAGACCTTAGAAACCCCTCAAAACGGATTCTCCGTTCCGACCAGAAATTAGGGCTAATAAAAATCGAATTTCCGTGTGCTTATCTCGTGCGTGACTACCTGTCTCGCGCGAGATAAGGTCTCTGTTTGATGTGATTGAGCCTGAACCATTTAAGCCTTCTTCCGACTCGTTGGGGCTAGATCTGATCCTGATACCGTCTCTACATCTATTCTGTCAGTTTTCCGAAGCTACTCAACCTCAAGACTCCCAACACAATGTCTACTCTGCAAGATTTGACCAAGTCCCTTGTCGCTGAAATGGAGCATGTAGAAGGTTGGAGAGAAGCCTTTGATATGCCTGCTACTCGCATTGCTAGAGATTTTCGGAAAATGGAAAGCGGCTCCGATAGCGGGCAATCCTCTGTGCAAGAAGAGCTAAGTGACATCAAAGCTCAACTTGCTAAAGCCCTGCAGCAAATCGACAACAACGATGCATGGCATAACTTAGAAGAGTCCATCCAAGCTGACAAGATGAAGATGTTGATCGAAGAACTTGAGGAGGTCAAAGGTGAACTCGAGGCCATGACCCAAAAGTTTAATGCCCTTGAAGCCCACATCGAAGATGACATTGATGAGAGGGTCAAGTATTGCCTCAATACTCTTTACCGTGACCTCAAAGAGCAGATGGAAGCAGAATACCAGTCCCGCCACCACGTCTTCGTGCAGCACTATGAGAACCATATCCGAGATCTCCATAATCAAATGGCTAAACGAAGGAAAAGGAGGACTTTCACCGACATAGGAAATATTTCTTTCGGCCACCTCTTCAAAAGTCTTCACAAGGATGGAGTGATGAACCCAATGGAGGGCTACCAACCCAAGAAGGAAGGGCGAGCTCCACACCTCTACTGCTACTACCATCAATGCTATGTCCACCATACCGAGGACTTCTTCAACCTGAAGAATGCAATCCAAGACTTGATTGACAACGGTACCATCAAACTGGCTCCTAGCGGAGGCGCCCTTGGTTGGATTAAGAAATGAGAGTTTTTCTTTTCCTTTTCCTTTTTCAGTTATTTACTTTTTGCAAAAAACAATTAGTAGTCTAGTCTAGTTGAGGTACTACTTGCCTAATAATAGTTTAGTTAGTATCCTTTCCTTTCAAACATTCTTATTTATTTCACAAAAAAGCACTGTGAATGTCATAGAAACTTGCAACGAAAACGACTACTCCAAAGTACTTCGATTTTCCGGAAACCTTCCTGCTTGGAAAATGATGCAAGCAAAAGGGTACTTTCCTGGTTTGGGGCTCGGAAAACACTTGCAAGGAATAACGGAACCACCACCGGTTCCCCCACCACATACGAAGCATGGCCTGGGATACATCATTTCCGTCCACGATGGAGATGACGAAGAAGAGTGGGACTTCACTCAAGTCAAGTGGGAAGAAACCACATACAAAGGCCACAATGACCCGAAGGTCAAGAACTGCAACCTTGAGCCATATCGAAAGACACTCAATGGCTACTTTGTCCGGGAAGGGGAAAACATCCCGTACTTTATCTTTTCAGAAACATGGACTGATGATAAAGGGAAACGCCAACCGGGCTTTGAAATCTTCAGTGACTGCGATGCTTCACCAGAAGAAACAGAAACCGTCCCACTAATCCCTAAAGATTTGTGGGGCACAAAGACAGAAATAACCAGCAAATGGGACTTTGTGTTGGGAGAAGATATGCTGCAACAGTTTGAAGACCTGTGCCGGTTAGAAGACAGCCAGATCCATGCAATCTCCAAGGGGGACGCTCCAACTACCGATTACACGAAGCTGGTATGGAAATGTGATGAGCCAATTCTAAACTAGCATGTCACCGGAGGACCAATTGTCGATGAAGACTTCATGATCAAAGAGCTTGGTTGTACTCCCCATCCCCGCAGGAAGATAGGCCCTGTAACTTTCACTTTAGAATCAGGCTCCACCTCCGATGAACTCACTCAAGAGGAAATCGAGGCGGTGGCCGAACATGTATTCCCTTACTTCCTTAATGAAAACTTTGATCTTTCCGAGTACTCTAAGATTGCTAGCATCGTGAATGATGAATTAACTAATAATGATCAATATAACGAACAAGTTTATAATGAATCATACGATGAGATAGACCAAGAAAACGAACAAATCTTAAAAGAATTAGCAAAGCAAGTAGGTCGTTGTGGAAAGAATGGCCCCGTTGACAATGAGGAAATGCAAACGGTTAATCTCGGGACAACAGAAGACCCTAGGGAAGCAAAGATCGGCAGCTTCTTCAAGGGGGAAGACAGAGAGACCTTGACGCAGCTCCTCAGAGAATATGTCGACGTCTTCGCTTGGTCCTACAAAGATATGCCTGGGTTGAATCAGTCGATTGTAGAACACAAGATACCCTTACTACCCAACGCCAAGCCAGTCAAACAGAAACTGTGCAGAATCAAGCCGGAATGGTCGATGCAAGTAAAAGAGGAGATCATGAAATTCTTGAACGTAGGGTTTATCAAAGTGATTGAGTATCCGGAATGGCTGGCAAACACGGTACAAGTAGCCAAGTCGAACGGGAAAATACGATTTTGTGTAGATTTCAGAGACTTGAATAAGGCATCCCCTAAAGATGACTTCCCGTTACCAAACATAGACATGTTGGTCGACGTCACCGCAGCATACGAGGTCCGCTCATTCGTCGATGGCTTCGCAGGGTATAACCAAATCCTCATGGCAGAGGAGGATCAGCACAAAACAGCGTTCACCACACCTTGGGGGACGTTCTGTTAAACGGTCATGCCGTTTGGTCTAAAAAACGTCGGGGCTACTTACAAAAGGGCGGTCACGACACTATTCCATGACATGATCCACAAGGAAATAGAGGTGTACGTGGATGACATGATTGTTCACTCAAAAGGCACAGATGGTCAGCACTTCAGAGATCTCAGAAAATTCTTTAATCGACCGAGACAACACAAGATGAGACTCAATCCCGCAAAATGCTCATTCGGAGTAGTCAAGGGGAAAGTCTTAGGGTACATGGTCACCGAACGTGGCATAGAAGCAGACCCTGCCAAGATAAAGGCCATCATAGACATGCCTCCACCCAGAACACAGAAAGAAGTAAAAGGGTTCATGGGCAGATTCCAGTACATCAGTCGATTCATCAATCAACTGACTACAATGTGCGATCCCATCTTCAAGCTACTTAAGAAAAATGCACCTCAAGAATGGACCGAAGAATGTCAGGAAGCATTCGAGGAAGTTAAGCACTACTTAACTTCCCCACCCATCCTGGTTCCACCGCACAAGGAAAATCCCTTAAAGCTATACCTCACAGTTACTGACAACGCACTAGGGGCTATGCTCGCTCAAGAACAGCCTGCTTCACATACAGAGAATGCAATTTACTTTGTCAGCCGCAGATTCCAAGGCAGCGAAATCAACTACTCTCCACTTGACAAATCTTGCGTTGCTCTTGTCTGGGTATCACAAAGACTAAAGCACTATATGGAAGCCTTCCCGGTTCGCCTCATCGCAAGAATGGATCCCTTGAAATACATCCTAGACAAATAAAATTTGTCTTCGAGACTGGCTAAATGGTATTTCATGCTCGCGGGATATGATATCACTTACGTCAATTAGAAATCCATCAGGGGAGTGTATTCGCAGATCAGCTGGCCGAATTTCCTTGCGACGAAGTGAAGGGGGAAGACCCGCGATTCCCTGATGAAGACATCATGAGCATAGAAGACGAAAATAAGTGGCAATTATTTTTCGATGGCGCAGCCAACAAGAGAGGGTTCGACATTGGAATGTTGTTAGTAGATCCTAATGACATCTACACTCCACTAGCAATACGTCTTGACTTTGGCGCCACCAACAACACCGCAGAATATGAAGCTTGTATAGCGGGGCTTGAAGCAGCCCTAGAGCGCAACGTGACCGAATTTGAGGTATTCGGGGACTCCCAGGATCCAAGATCCAACCCTTCAAAAATACAATGCCCACCTCCAAGAGTTGGTGCAACAATTTTAGGATATCTCGTTCCACTATCTTCCTAGAGACAAGAACCGGTTTGCTGATGCATTGGCTACACTTGCCTCCTTGGTCGAAATCCCTACAGGAAAGGCAGTCAAACCCTTCAAAATAACCTGGCGCGCAACTCCTGCCTACTGTGCCGTCATAAACCTTCATGACTGCAAGGATAATTGGTCATCCGAATGTGCCACCGTTGAGGACTCCAAAAAGAAACCATGGTACCACGACATTTGGCATTTCATCCTAGATGGAACCATCCCACCTGAGACCAACCAGAAGACTCAGATCGCCCTTAAAAGGCTGGCAGCTAATTACGTCATCATTGCGGGCCATCTATTCAAGAAATACTCCCAAGGAAACCTTCTTTGTGCCACCGAAGAAGAGGCCCAAAAAATAATGGAACATGTTCATCAAGGTATATGCGGAACCCACATGAGCGGAAACATGCTCGCCAAAAAGATCATCAGACAAGGGTACTTTTGGCTAACCATGGAAGTCGACTGTACCAGAATGGTCAAGAAGTGCCATAAATGTCAGATACACGCCAACCTTCAGCACGCACCGCCTTCCCTACTGTACCCTATGACGTCTCCTTGGCCGTTCTCAACATGGGGCATAGATGTGATCAGAAAAGTCACACCCGCAGGAGCCATTGGACACTGTTTCGTCCTAGTAGCCATCGACTATTTCACTAAATGGATCGAGGCCGCCTCCTACAAAGTCTTGAATGCCAGAAAAGTAGCAGAGTTTATCAAGCACAATATCATCTGCCGATACGGGGTACCGCAAGAAATGATTAGGGCTGGCAAATGGTACTCTTCCGTACCAACCAATCCATATACCAACCGTACCAATTGTAATCGGTACAGTGAAATCGGTATACCGAACTTTCGGTACGGTAGTACCATACCAATTAGTGAAAATGGTTGGTACGTGGTATATAGAAGTGAAATCGGTTGGTATACCGAAATACCGACTTATTTTTTTAAAAAAATATAAAATATATATTATTATATACATATAAAAAAAAATAAAAAAAATCTAACCCTAAAAGTCTTTCTTTCTTCTCTCCAGTGGCCGACGGGCCGTTTCTTTCTTCTCTCCCTCTCCCTCACGCAGCCATGCTTCTTGGCGTTCTCGCTCTTTCTCTCTCTCAATCGTGAGTTTTCTTCCCACACCCTTCCGCCGGTCTTCTCTTCTTTCCACAACCTTGCGCCGACACCAGCTCCGCTCCACCCCACGGTAAGCTTTCCCCCTTCCATTGAAGAGTTGTTTGAATCTGTTCCCCAAACCCTAACATTTTCTCTTTCCTCATTCTCCCCCTTTCCCTCCAACAGTTTTCTATCCCAAATTCCCAATCACATTTCTAGATCTCACACACTCATCGCGATCTTCCTTCTATCCCCTCACAATGCCGGTCAATTTGACGGCGAACTCGATATCGGCCATAATTGCCGGAGACGTGGATTCGAAACCGTTGCTACAGGTCTTAGATATCAAATTGATCGGTAAATCTCAGGAACGGAACCGTGTTTTGCTCTCTGATGCTTCCGTTTCTCAGCACGCAATGCTCGCGACTCAGCTCAATGACCAAGTCAAGACGGGACAAGTTCGTAAAGGTTCTGTGGTTCAGCTCATCGATTACACTTGCAGCACCGTTCAAAATCGAAAGTATGTTTCCCATCTTCTTCCCCTATTTTTGCCTTCTTATCTGATTTTGTACTTTTAATTTGTACTATTTGAATCCTGTTAAAATACGTGCGAACTATTGATTTTATATAAGCATTTCAAACTGTTGTGCTTGCAGTTTTGTTTCTCGGAAATTCAGGGAGTAACCTTCTAGGCATATTTACTAGCAAATGCATCTGAATGGGGGTTCAGTACCACATTTAAACATTGTTCATGATGTTGGCAAAGGTGAATGAAGTAAATTTTATTGAAAAATGGACACTGAGTTTGGGATGGAGAGGCTAGCTTCTACTAATGGTTTAGATGATTGTATATGTGTTATTTACATTTGGTATATGTCTAATACCAACCCCGAATACCAACCGTACCATAAACTTGGTATACCGACTTTTGTGGTTGGTACTGGTACAGATTTTCTTATACCAAATCATACTTGGTTGGTACATGGTATAAGCAAAATAAAGTCGGTATACCAACCGAACCACCCCTAGAAATGATATCCGACAATGGCTCGCACTTCGAGAAAGAAACCGATCGCCTCCTAACAGAGTACAAGATCATAAGGCATAAGTCATCCCCTTACAGGCCTCAGACGAATGGAGCAGTCGAAGCCGCAAACAAGACAATCGAAACCATTATCAGAAAGATGGCAGTCACTGGGAAAGACTGGCCCGATAAGCTACCCTTCGCACTTTGGGGATATCGCACTTCAGTCCGAACAGCTACAGGGGAAACTCCTTACGCCCTCACCTTCAGAATGGAGGCTGTCCTACCAATAGAATTGGAAATACCATCACTAAGGGTTCTCCTAGAAAACCAAGTGAATGAAGTCGACTGGCTAGAAAGCAGATACGAAGAGCTAGCCTTGCTAGATGAAAGGAGGCTGAAAGCAGCCGAGCACACTCAAGCTTACCAAAGGAGAATGGCAAGAGCTTTCAACAAAAAGGTCAAGACAAGGAATATCATAGTAGGCGACCTAGTTCTCCGTGAACATCGTCCTGGACCTTTCAACCCTTTAGGCAAATGGGGACCAAGATGGATAGGACCCTACATTGTGAAGAAGATATTTCTATGGGAGCCCTTCAGCTGGTGGACTTAGATGGAGATCAACTACCGAAGCCGGTCAACATGGACAAACTCAAGAAATACTTCGCGTGACTTGGCCTCCTAAAAAGAAAAAAAATGCTCGCTAGGTTGAAAATCTCGAAGGGGGCGGCCTAGGCAAAAATTAGAGCTTGCACAAGAAAAGAAGCCCGCTAGATTGAAGGGGCGGTCTAGGCAAAAGAAAGGGTGTGCACAAAAAAAAAAAAGAAAGAGGCTTGTCTCGCGCGAGATTACCCCCTCGGCCTGAAGCGATTTTGTCCTTTTTTCTCAAAAAATGAACTACGTCAGACCTGAGCCTCTTATTTAATTGCTGTAAAAGAGGAACGTAGGCAGCCTTCGGGTTCGGTCTAATCAAATAAATAAATAAAATTTTGTCCTCTTATTAATCAAATGCATTTTATTAATGACAAAAGGGAAATCCTAACCACAACAACTAATTTGCTAAGCTAACAATCTTGAAAAAAAAAAATAAAGTAAAACTATTGATCTATCGAAGCAATCTCTTGGTACTCTTTAGGATCTAGTTTTTCATTGACTTGGTAGGCTGGCGGACATGATCACCACCGTCGTCGCAGTCCCTCTGGCGTTTCGGGCCCTTTGAAGCAGAACACCCCTCAAGACGAGTGAAAATAGATTCCGAGAGCCTCTTGAAGACAGTGGGCCTATCTAAAGCTTGCACCTTTCCGGGCATACCCTTGCCTCTCCTCTCATACCAATCCCCATCAAGAAAATCTTGGGTTGGATCGGTCCGTACATTAGCAGGATCAGAATGAGCCTCGCTCCTTCGCAAAATACTGCTGGCCATAAAGGAATCCCATAACAGTGAAAGCCGCAGATCATCAATCTTCTCCATATTAGGGTGACCAGTATGAAGGAACCAATCCAAATACTTGTCAGATAAGAAGATGCTTGCATCTAAAGTTCGAAGGTTTGACCAGCGATCCCGACTAGTTCCTTCACCCCATGCTTGAGCTAGCACCTTCGCAAACTCTACGCCGATATAAGATACCTCACGAGAGTCCCCTTCGAAAAGATAAGTGCCCTGCTGCTGACCAAACTGACGGAGCACCCGCTTGGGAAAATAAAAAGAAGAATCCCGCAAACCCGGAAGAACAACTCTGTCAAAACCCTTGGTATTGGCAACATACTTGTTCAATCTCTAATAAGGTGGACACCAAAGGATATCAGCAGTGGCAGTCTTTGCAATCAACTTGGCCCACTCATCCACCGAAAGATCCTTGATCAGTAACTTCCTCATATGATATGTGAATGGAGAATATTCCAACGGAGGCCCTACCAATTTGAGATGTTCCCTAAGCCAAATGGTCAACAAAAGAGGACTCCCTTGAGTCATGGCACTGGTCTTATGCAGCTCATCAAGACTATGCAGGGTTTCACCCAAGATTAGCGGAATAATGTTCCTAGAACGTTTCCTAGCTTGCAGAACAATTTCCACCAATTGGGAGTCAACCAAGCCGTCCCTGCACTTGAACAAGACATCTCCAAAAAGGGAAAGAGCCAGAAAGTTCCGCTTGTGGACATGGAAGACCTCGTCATCTGAATCCCCACTGAAACGTTCAGGAAAAGAAGAACAATCCACCCACCTGCGATGGACCAACTCATAGCAAGTATCAAGGGGGATCCCTAGCAATTCATTCAAAGCCTCAGAATGACTCCTATTGTACTTAGGAACAGCAATCTCACCAGTCAATGGCATATCCAAGATGATGGCAAATTCCTCAACAGTAGGCACCATCTCATTAAGAGAAAAATTAAAGAGATGAACAGAGGGATCCCAAAATTGAGCAGCACCCTGCAAAAAATTCCAATCAGGTTGGAGATTCTTCAAGGTGAAAAGGATTCTGAATCCGAATTCTGATATGAACTTATTGCGAGATCGATTGCGAAACGACCTCAAGAAATCTCTTGATGCTTGCTTGAACGCCCCAATTACATCAGACGGTAAAGAAAAATCATCAACAATCATGGACGTTGGGACGATCTCCTTGGAAGCCATGGATTATAGGGTTGGGAAAGAAGACAAGAATTCGACCCTGACAGAATATCTCTAGAGTTTTAGAGGCCTGAATGAGTTGTCTGGCCAGACTACAGGGTGTTTTTATAGGGAAAACTGACAAAATTCCGTTCAAAGAAGGAAAAGAGTTGTCGCCTGAGTATCGTGTCTCGCGCGAGAGTCCTTATCCCGCGCGATACATCGCCTCGGCAAATTCAGCAGCAGCTCTGCACAAACAAGTGATCTAGCCCCGACTTGACGAAGCAAGTCTCGGAAACCTGTGCATACAATTCATAACATGCAGCACAACACCAAAATCAAGCTCAAAATTATGACCCGAATGGTCATTTCACTTCAACCACGGAAGTCGAGAAAGTTAATAAACTAACTAATTAGACCTAGGACTAGGAATTAAGAAAGTATCGTTTTGTGTTACCTACGTGCTGACAGGTACCAAAAAGAAAGAAAAAATTGTCTGGGCCCACACGGCCAATATTTACAAATCCTCAAAAAGTAACCGGGGAGAAAAAGGGGATCACGCCATCAAGTCGCTTGAGCCGCCAGCACCTCCGCCTTCACCACCATGGAGACTACCATCCCTCCTCGACATCTTGGCTCCACAAGTCGGGGTCACCGCAGAGGCTACCGTCGAAGCTGCCAAAGATGCCTTCTGAAACAGTCGCTCCGACAGGTCCGACACCAAGGACATAAACCCAGCCATCTTGCTCGCCCCGCGGTTATAATCGGCCGCGGACATGGTGATCTAACAACAACAGAAAAAAAAAAGATATTCAAATGAAGTCGGACATATACACTTATATGGGCGAATACGTGAAATAGTATGAACAGAAATGTACCGAGGGGACATCGGATGGAAGGCGGTATCCCTCAGGAATATGGTCCGGAATCGGGATGTGACCCACCATCGGCATGCTCCCCATCATATATGTGTAGCTCAGCGGACCATAATCTGGCGCGAAAGGCATAGGACCGGCATACTAGGAAGAAGTGCTAGGGGTTGACGAACCTGAGGCAGAGGCAGAGGTGGATACCCGAGCAAGCGATCGCCGAGCACCTACCAAGAGGGGACCCATCAAGCGAGGCAAGAACTCCGCATATGAAGCTCCCTGAACAACACAATGCGTCGCCGCGCAACCCTCCACAAAATCATCATAATCATCATCAGAAATGAAGTGGGTAGGGAACATCGCCCTCGGCTGATCCACCGGCACCCTATACGGCAGTGAACCCCGGCCATGCTGAGGGAAGACTCGCTCGCCCAAGTACATGGTATCCCCCTCCAGAGATACCAGCATCCTCTGCATCGCAGTAGCATCCCAGGCACGGAGGACCTCCCGTTCCACCAAGATCCAAGGATAAAGGCCCAGCCGCTCATACTCAAAGGCGTCCAACATGACTCGCGCCTCTGCAACCGTCAGGGTCCACTCCTGATCCTCCTCCTCATCAACACTCCGATTGGGGTGGCTCCACCTCCTGATATCCGGAAACAGAGGGTCCCGGCTATCCAGCTCAAACTTGTACAGTCCAAAGACAACATAGCCCCATATCTGTGCCAGAAAACAGAGCTGATTCAGTACAAAACGCAGACAAATAGTACAGATAAAAGACAGAGACAGAGTCAGAAGCATACCTCCCAAGCATAAGAATACCCTGACAGAGTATCCTTGGTATGCCTACACGCCTCGTCCATGGCGTGGTAGCAGAAGGCCAGCCCCGCTGAGCCCCAATCGTAAGTCCTCACATCATCCAAATCAACCAACAAACCTAACAGGGAAAGACGGGCCGTAGAAGAATGGTTCGCAAAAATGGTCTCCGACAGAATATACCAAAGGGCACCTCGCACCAACCGATCAGTATCCGCATTCGGCTTAAGCGCATAAGCCTCGAGCTGAGACCGGAGAGGTGACAACTCAGTGGCAAACCCCTTAACCTTGTTACGGGCAAAGCCAATCAGCTGCCTCCATACAGCCGGACTCGCAGGCTTATAACCCGCAGTCCTCGGGAGGGGCTCCCCGGTGAATTCCAACCCCGTGATAGCCAGAAAATCTATTGGGGTCATGGTAGTTTCCCCAAATCGAAGATGCACGGTATGAGTAGTATCCCACCATCTCTCTCGGATTTCCCGAAGAACTTGGGGAGTCCGTCTCATCCCCTGGATGTTGTCGACGAAGGTCAAAAGCCCCGTTTGAGCCATCCTAGCTCGAACCCCTTTAAGGCCCTTGATTTTGTCCCACAAAGCCCGGGCACACTTTGGACTCCCTCGACAGTTCTTGACCGTCCTGTACGCCTGCAAAATAGAGGAAAAGCAAAAGGGCAATGTTAGGAATCATCCCATGGCAAAATTCCAAAGAAATGGAAGAAAATTCTCATTGAGGCATTTCATCGAACACTTGGCGTGCGCACAAGAAAAACATGCTCAAAGATACATTCAACTATCTGAATCAACCCCTCCTACAATCCACAATATGTAGGGGACTCTTACGCACACAATGCAACAACAAACATCCAACGAAGTCCATAAAAACGAAGCATGCAAGGTAGAACCAAGTTCTAGACAAAAATAAAGAAAAACTGCCATTGATGAAATTGGGATTCAAAAAGCATGGATTCGAATGCAATGCAATACAAGAAACGAGAGTTGAGGAATAAGCTCTTACCAAACCTTCACGAACGGCGTGAGAAATGTGCATACCCCTATCGAAAGTGAGGTCATCGCGGGGATAATCTTTTCCAAGCAAGTAACTACCCAAAATCGGATTTTTTCTTTCTTGAGCCATTGATTTTGGAAGGAGGAAGGATTGAGGGTTGATTAGGAGAGGAAATCAACGAGCAAACACACGAAAAAGCACAGAGAAAATTCGCCTTGGCTTAAGTTGGGGAGGGAAATATGAAAAGAGAATGTTTTCAAAATGAAATAGCAGCTGATGTTATATTGCCCCGACAGTAGAAGTGTCGCACGAGATAAGCTATCTCGCGCGAGATATGCCTTCTGGAATTTTACGAAATTGTCCTCGACAATAAGCGTCTAGGCAATGTCAAAATTCAAAGTTTTGACACATTTACCCTTGGAAGTAACACACTAGCAAGAAAACGTGGAAAAATCTGCACCGCAAGTCACAGAACAAGCCAAACGTGACACTCGCATAATCGCCCAACACGGCACCAGTCGCCCGAAAATGATTGATCCAGAGATCAATCCATCCCACACGATTCAGAGCCCAGACAGATGAATCGTCAAAATAAAAGCCCGATTCAGAGCCTAGACAGGTGAATCGCCAAAAGAAAAGCTCGGTCCAACGCCCAGACAGGTGGATCGTCAAATCAAAAGCTCGGTCCAATGCCCAGACAGGTGGATCGTCAAATCAAAAGCTTGGTCCAACGCCCAGACAGGTGGATCATCAAATCAAAAGCTCGGTCCAACACCCAGACAGGTGGATTGTCAAATCAAAAGCTCGATTCAACGCCCAGACAGGTGAATCGTCATCCCATACAAAAGCCCAATTCGGAGCCCAGACAGGCGAATCGTCACAAAAAACCAACAGAATTCAAAGGACCGGACAGGTAAGCCTTCGTTTCTAACAAATTTCCCCGTAGGTTCGGAGCCCAGACAGGCGAATCTTCAGGAGGTATATTCAGAATTGGATCTTGATTTGATTCCTCAGTATGAATTTACCTTTTCAAAAACAAAATCTTCTCGATTTCCAAAATGATTTTCAAAATACCTAAAGCAGCCGTTTCATGTTTTGGAGTCGAACTACGTCATGGTCTGATTCTCCGATAGAGATACGTAGGAAGCCGTGCGGCCCGACCATCCCGATGTTCAGAATGATGTCTTTTCTATCGTCAACATGACTTCTTTCATAAGACTTGTCGACGAGGGGCTCTGTAGACACCCCATTCTGAACCAATCGGATCACATTTTATACCACTCTAAGTCTCGCCTTGAGTCAAGAGTAGAAATCCACCATTTCGTCATGTTTCGTTAAGTTTTGACTAACGACCGTTAGTTTTGGACTAAACTGCATACGAGATAACGAGGGAAGGACAGAATTGTCCACAGACTGACTTATCTCGCGCGAAGTAGCGTGTCTCGCGCGAGACAAAGTTCCTATGTAGACTGCAGATGGCAGTTTCCTCGTCGATTTCAACCTCTTTCAGGATAAAACTTTATCCATCCGGCCATCCAATGAAATTTGGGTTCAGGAACCTTCCTAGGGGATTTTACCTCTCCACCTTCTCATCTCCAACACCTATAAAATCACTTCTTCTTTGAAAACCTCTCTTTTTTTTTAGCAAGACCGATCTCCGGATTGGGTGGAATGGGTGCTCCTTGACCTTCCCATTTCATAACCTAAGCCCCGAACCCAAAATCTTTTTCAAATGGTTTTTCTATGTTTCCAAACGAATAATATAGATGACGACTCACAAAAAGGGATGTTCGAAACGAACGCGCATCGCTACAGCATCGCGCAACTCCCGCCTACTGTGCCGTCATAAACCTTCATGACTGCGAGGATAATTGGTCATCCAAATGTGCCACCGTTGAGGACTCCGAAAAGAAACCATGGTACCATGACATTTGGCATTTCATCCTAGATGGAACCATCTCATCTTAGATTTTATATTTAACTTTAACCTTTGTAGAATTGGTTGTTGATAAACTTTGCTTGGTTTATTTTTAATATTTTGATGGTATTAATCATTCTTCAACACAATTCATATCTGCTCCCGAGTATAACATGGCAATTTCACTAAACTCAAAATCTTTGATTTTCATATCAATATAAACATACCACTTTTGAAATTTGACTTTTGTTATCGTATTTAAAGTTTCATTCATGAAGTCATTATCAGCGTTGTTTTATTGTTCAATTGAATTATCACTTTTAGATAGTTAAAGCTTAATTTTTCCTAGGGCTAATTCTTTTCTTAATTCAACGTAGTCTATTTTTAGTTCAAAATATCCTTTTTCTAATTGTTTAACCTCTATTTTTAATTATTTTATTTCGTTTTGTAGATCTATTTTGAAGATTTTTTTCTGTTTTCTTTTTATATATAATAATTTAATGATATCTTTATACTGTGTTGGTTTGTTTGATTATTCTATTGTTTACTCCTGAATTGTCTTGGCTAGTTGTTTTAGAAATTTCTTTTTCATTGCAGGGTCATTTGCTTCTTTATTTTTAGAAAAATGTCTTGCGCTGTTAAATATATATATATATATATATATATATATATATATATATATATATATATATATATATATATATATATATATATATATATATATATATATATATATATATATATATATATATATATATATATAGTATGAGTGTGGGGATTCCACTTCATCATTTCCCAAAGTAATTGAACGGAAGTAAACTACTTGGTTGGGAGTCCCGATCCAAGGATCACTGCTCCTCTCCTCTTGAAAAATGTCTCCCAACCTATTTAAGTCTACCACCTCATACTTTGTGAGATCAATATCAATTGAACAAAAACTGTTAGAACAATTATTTAGAATATTTTATTTTAGAATAAAAAATTTGCTACTTTAAATCAACCTTTTTAATTTTTAAAATGATATTAAATTCAAACTGTATTTTGGGACGGGAGAGTATTAAAGTAAAATTCAAGAATTACTAAAGTGATTTATCAATAGGAGTATTCAGCAAATTATATTAAGCATCCCGAATAATCTATGAGGTGTGATGTCAAGTGCAAATGAAGCATTTGTTTCCATCATACTCAATTCCCTAATATAGCTTCTGCAAATAGCCTAGTCAAAACAATGGCCAAGTCCCTAATATACTCCACTCCACTTCATTATTTAATTTGAGATATATGTTGAGCTCTGGTCCTTCTTGTCTTATATATACGTGTCTGAGAGTTAAACACTACCACAACTACCACAATACTGTTGGCTAGCCTACAAGTTTTCAAGGTGGCAAGGTAAACAATTAAGTTATTTTATTGCACTGCTTAATATATATAAATATATATATATATATATATATATATATTATTTCCTGTCCTTCTATTAGTTCTATTTACTTTGTTTGTTGAATTTCATTTATATATATATATATATATATATATATATATATATATATATATATATATATATATATATATATATTATTTCCTGTCCTTCTATTAGTTCTATTTACTTTGTTTGTTGAATTTCTGGGTATTCCATTTAATGGATTGGATATATTATCCAAATGGTTAGGATCCTCTATGAACCTTTTTCATCAAAATTCAAAGAATTTAATACTGTTTGCACGGGAATTAAGGAATAGTAAATTATAATGATGTTGTGAGTATTAAAATAATGTAGGAGAGAGAATGAGTGGGGTAGGGTGAATATTTTATTAATATAAAGGTTCCTTTTTGGGAGTGTGCGGTTTGTAATGGGACGCCCAAAAAGGAAAGTGTGCGGTTTGTAGCGGGACGGAGGGAGTATATATATACTCCCTCCGCCCCACTCCACTCTGGACCTACTTTTTGGACACGGGAATTAAGGAAAAGTATGAGAGAGAAATAGGTGGAGGAGGTGTTTGTGAGTATGAAAAATTAAATAGGAGAGAGAATGAGTGAGAGGAATAGTTAGGAGTGAGAATGTTGTGAGTGTAAAAGTAAAGTAGGAGAAAGAATGAGTGGGTGGAATAGTAAAGATTCTTTGCCATTTTGGACAGTTCACACTGGAGTGAGACGTCCCAAAAAGAAAATAAGTTCACACTGGAGTGGGACGAAGGGAGTATATATATATATATATATATATATATATATATATATATATATAATTGGCCCGCACTTGCCTTCTACTCCACAATTAACTCAAACACAAAAATTATTATGGTATCAGAGCATTCAATCTCTGGTATCCACTTGCTTCCGCTACACAACTCTTCGAAATTTTTCAATAACAATCAAAATTCTCAACAACTTCCAGATCTGCAATTCGGTCAGTTACAAAATCCAGATTTGCTTTTCTGTTTGATGCTTTCATTTCGGTTCCATACTTCTGTTTGATGCTTTCATTTCTGTTCCATACTTCTGTTTGATTGTTAAATAGTTATATTCATGCGTATTCATTTCAATATATGCTACACCAAATTTTGTAGTCCCATATCCTCAAATTTTGTATGAAATCCATTAAGTTTCAAAATTTTATGGTCTGATTAATTTTTCTTTCCTTCTTGACTTCTTACATTTCCCATTCTTATCCTTCTTCGATAATTAAAATTACCATTATGACTTTGTCAAATCATACTTGCATTGTAGTCACTAAATTGATCAATGACTTGGTTGAGAAAAAGTCTATTGATCATCAAATCAAGGATGGTTTTATTTCAAATATACTTCATGAATTCAATATTAGATTTGTGGAGTTATATTTTCTGAGGTCCGTTTGGATACACTGATTTTGAATTCAATAAATATTCAAATTTTATAGAATTTAAATAACTTAGAATTTGCTTTCAAAATCATAGCATTTACATTGTTTGGATAATGTGTGGAATTCAATTGTAATTATACATTATACATAAAATAAAAGTTCTATAATAAGTCAAATATCTAGTTTAGTCTAGTCGTATATGGTTGTTAGTTATTATAATTAAAAAGAGTTCAAACCTTGCTAACAACAAAAGTATAAAATTTTATATTTTTTAAAATAAATAGTATATAGAGGTGGTGGTTAGCGGCGGCGGCGGTTGCAGGCGATGGGCGGTTTCTGTCAGTGGGGAAGTTTCCGGCGGCGGCGACCGGCGGTGGGCGGTTTCTGGCGGTGGCAGCCGGTGGTGGGCGGTTTCCGGCTGTGGCGGTGGCGGCCGGCGGTGGGCGGTTTCCGGCGGCGAGAAGTGGCACAAATGGTGGTGATTGAAAGTTGTGGCGGTGGTAAAAAGAATGTGAGTTGTTATTAATTGATCAAAAATTATAATTTAAATTATTAGGATTTAAGATGAAATTAGTTTTGTAGAATTGAGTGATTTAGAATTGCAACACAATTTCAATTCCAAATTTTAATTATGTTCCCGAACAATATAATTGATTTTGGAAGCCCCAATTTCAATTTCAAGCTATGAAATTGGGGTATACAAACATACCCTAAAAGTTTTTGAAGATGGCGTACTTTCAAATACTTTCCAATTTGGACCTGTTTAAATAAAGGATGGGTTCGTTGAAGAAGTTACTCACTTGCTCTCTTGAATTCTAGCACATCCTAATAAGCTTCGTGTATGAAATGAGACGGGGTGTTAAAGGATCAAAACATAATTTATTTGGGTTGAAAAACTACTCAGAAGATTCTGCAAGACATCCACAACCATTAAGTCAATGTCCATGGATGATGGATTTCCAGTCACCGCATCTATTACTACATGCTCGAGTTCTTTAACTCGGCCACTTCACAAGAGTTTCGTGTACGAGTTTAGGGGGAGCGTAAGAATGTGCTAATGTATTTGTGTTAGTACCCGATTCTAAAAAAGGTATTTTAAATATTTTGGACCGGTTTGGTTGACAAAACCCTAAATTAATCTTTTCATTCTTATTCCTCCGCCGTCAGCAGTTTGCGTGGAAAGTACGCCGGGAAGAAGTACCGATCGATCCTTCTCTATTAGGTTCGATCGACCCTTCTCAAAAGGTTCGATCGACCCTTCCCTATTGAGTGCCGATCGACCCTTCCCTTTTAGTGCCGATCGACCCTTATTATTAGTACCGATCGACCCTTTCCTCAGTCCAGCCCATTTACCGAGCAATATAAATACGTACACTCGGTTCACTTTTCAAAACAGACGTTCTCAGTAGAAGAATCAAGACTAAACTTGGTTTTTTTCCACAACACACGGATTCTCAACGGAGAAATCAAGACTAAACTTGATTTGTTCCATCCCACACACATTTTCCACGGAGAAGTCAAGACTATACTTGAATTTCTCTGCCACACGTTCCCAATAGAAAACGTCAAGACTAAACTTGAGTTTTTCGTCCCACATATCTCTCAATATTGCTCCGAATCTTACTAGATTCGACCCCAAAGCCTTGCCACGATTGGTAAGTCTTTTATTCTTTATTATTATCGTTGCGCTAGATAATTTATTTACATGCTTAATATGTTCTAATTGTGCCTATATGCTAGATTTAGGACTATTTTAATATATTTAAGTATGTATAGCCGATGATGATCTAAGGTTTCACCCAAGAAACCCAATGGATCTAGGAACTATCTCTTTCTTTCCTCCTTAAATACTAAATCATCCCATGATCAACAATTTCCCAAGGATGAACGTTGAATAGTGCATCTTCCGAGGGCCTAAATCAAAGGTTCTAGGGTGTGATCATCAATTAATTCTTTCTCTTCCCTCCTCCTTATGCATGATCCCGTTTCTTCTATCTATTCCTGTAAACACCGCACACAACCAACACCCCACATGCTAGAAAGACCGATCCGTCGGGCAATAGGAGTGATAGCGCTTCTTCTTCTGTTGTAACTTGACCCCCGAACCCAATCAAATGCTTAGCCTTTTTTCAAAGCTTTGGGCTATATCAAAGTGGCGTGGCGACTCTCATAAAATTAAACTAATATTTTTTAATATGGTTTAAATCGAGTGTCACTTAATGAATATCCCATTTCGGTCCGACTTTACATGATTATTTATTTCAAACCTCCGAATGCGCGTTGCATCGGGACGGGGTATTCACAGTGGCGACTCTGCTGGGGACTGTTTTGAAACTTTTTCAAACTTAGTGGGTCAGACTTTCGTTTTCTTGTATGGTGTTGTATTTTACTTTCCTATTCTTTTTCTTCTGTTCTTAACTGTTGCATTGCATGCATACATCTCATCTTTCTCTTTTTTCCTTAAAAAGAATTAGACTTTTTTACCTCACACTACCACTAAAGTCCGTGTCACACTGCACAGACACCCTTAACCCATCGGAGAAGCCAAAGTGCGGGAAGAGTGGTGATCATGTCGCCTCCCTTCCGAGTCTCACTTGGCCATCCACTCATCAGTACGCTTCGGCTGCACGGTGGGAGCCTAAAATCTAACCCTTGTGTCACCCACTTTGCTAGGAGTGCACTCCCTGTGACCGGTTGGTTTGACTAGTTTTTTCATATAGACAATTAATAAGGTCTTTATGATAAGTCACTACGAATCAGTGATAAGCCAAGATCTATAGAGTGAAAAGAGCACGAAAAAAATGATTTCCTTTTAAAGGATGCGCCATGTAAGGTCGAGTGCTTGTTAAAAGATCTTGTCCTATCATAGGTCTGTAGTACTTCCCATAAATATCATCTTAAATGTCTATATGAGACGGTTAGTCGTTAGGATCCACCACTTTAGGACCTTTAGTTAGTTGCGAAAAAGGGGTATCCCTTCCAACCAAGAGTAGGTTCTATAAAAATAGAAGGCTTTTTTGTAAATAAAATGCTTAACTATCCTTCAATCTAGGACCCTCCGAGGTCCACTCTTCATTTCTAGGACCCTCCGAGGTCCACTCTCCATTTCTAGGACCCTCCGAGGTCCACTCTCCATTTCTAGGACCCTCCGAGGTCCACTCTTCATTTCTGGGACCCTCCGAGGTCCACTCTTCATTTCTGGGACTCCTTGCTAGGACCCTCCGAGGTCCACTCTCCATTGCTAGGACCCTCCGAGGTCCACTCTCCATTGCTAGGACCCTCCGAGGTCCACTCTTCATTCCTAGGACCCTCCGAGGTCCACTCTTCATTCCTAGGACCCTCCGAGGTCCACTCTCCATTTCTAGGACCCTCCGAGGTCCACTCTCCATTGCTAGGACCCTCCGAGGTCCACTCTTCATTTCTAGGACCGTCCGAGGTCCACTCTTCATTCCTAGGACCGTCCGAGGTCCACTCTTCATTTCTAGGACCCTCCGAGGTCCACTCTTCATTTCTAGGACCCTCCGAGGTCCACTCTCCATTTCTAGGACCCTCCGAGGTCCACCCTTCATTCCTAGGACCCTCCGAGGTCCACCCTTCATTCCTAGGACCCTCCGAGGTCCACTCTTCATTCCTAGGACCCTCCGAGGTCCACTCTTCATTTCTAGGACCCTCCGAGGTCCACTCTTCATTTCTAGGACCCTCCGAGGTCCACTCCTCATCTCTTGGACCCTTCAAGGTCCACACCCTCTATTGTGGACCGCCCTAGGTCCAGTCTCCCAATCTTGGACCATTCAAGGTCCACTCCTCATCTCTTGGACCCTTCAAGGTCCACACCCTCTACTACGGACCGCCCTAGGTCCAGTCTCTCTATCTTGGACCGTTCAAGGTCCACTCTTTGACCCTTCATGGTGCTCTTCCTATACTATGTCCACTCTCCCAATCTTGGACCATTCAAGGTCCACTTCTCATCTCTTGAACCCTCTGAGGTCCACTTCCTCTACTTTGGACCATTCAAGGTCCACTCCTAAATTTAGGACCCTCCGAGGTCCACTCTCTATATCTAGGACCATTAAAGGTCCGCCCTTCCACATGAGACTCTCCGAGGTCCACCCCTCGTCTCTCGGACCATCCATGGCCCACTCCTCTACCTTTGACCATCCATGGTCTATATCCTACACTTAGGACCACCTGTCATCTCTCGGACCACTCTTGGTCCATTCTAAGACCCTCCGAGATCCACTCTTCATCCCTTTGACCATTCATGACCACCCATGGTCTACATTCTTCAAGTTAGGACCCTTCAAAGTTCTACCTCTTATCTCTTGAACCATCCACAGTCTGCTCCCTTAGTCTTAAAACCATCCATTGTTTAGATCCTTTATCTCTAGCACCCTTCGGCCAAAGACCCACCTAGATCAAACCTCTCTCGACCCACCTAGATCAAACCACCATCTAGGGCCTACCTAAGCCAATTAAGACCAATTCTCATCCAAGTCCGATTAGCTCGTCTAGATCACCCTCACTTATATTTGACCAAGGATCGAGTCATCTTCCTCTTCCTCTTTTACATTCATCCTCTCTCTTTCTCTAAACTTAACCCTGGTCGTATCATCAATCGGGGCCCCCTCGAACTACGGTGACCTGAGACTCGTACCTTAAATGGTAAGGGTTACGTAGGCAACTTCAGCCCGGTCAAACTCTCAAATTGTGGAGATCAACTATTTTCTCAAAGATGCCTCAAGATTAATTATGAGTCTAATTCAACTCATTGGTTTGACTCTGCCATATGTTCCTACAGAATTCTACATCATGTCTCTGGAGAAAAGCATTGAAGCCCTCAAAGAAGTCTCAGACATGAGGTTGGGAGTGATCAACCTCCTCAAAGACATGAATGAAATTGAGCAACACCATTTGTCTTACATTCAAGAATATTTGAGAAGAGTTCTTCCTCCTATTCAATTCCAGAGTCCCTACCATCCACATGCTTGTGGTCCCACTTATGGTTCAACACATCAAAATTTCTCATTCAGGATGCCTACTATGGCCACCAACCAACAAAGGGTACCAATACCCGAGTCACCCCCAAATTCAATCCAAGGGAGGAAGATCGACAAGGAGCAGTTTGATGACTTAGGAATGCCCGTAGGTGAGTTCTTCGACATTTTGGTGGGAAAGAGTTTGATCAAGCCGCTCGAGAATTACAAGCCTGTTAATAAGAGAGCTAACTTGGATACATCCAAGTTTTGCAGATACCACAAGTACGTTGGGCATACCACTGACAGATGTGTGCAGCTGAAGCACTCAATTCAAAGGTTGATCAACCAAGGAAAAATCCAAGGCCTCATTGATGAAGGAACCCTTGCCCTTCGAGGGAAGATTTAGATTCATTCAGTCTTGTAGGTTCTAGTGTGTCTTTCTAAAGTCCACTTTGGACATCGGTAGGTAATGTCCACTTTAGATTAGTTACTTCAATAATAAAAGAGTCTTTCTTTCCTTTCTCTCTAGACTTGAGACATAATCTCGCATTACTTTCAAGAAGATTGTTTTATTTATAATTATCACTTAGTTGCTAATCTCACTGATAAACTCACCGGCTAATAAAGTAAACAATGAATGAATGCTTTGATTGGAGTAAACAACTCACCGTCCCTTCTTCATATACACCATCTCTATGCACCTTTCTCTCATACACTCTCTCCATACTCCACCATACACTTTTTGTACACTATCTCCAGACCCTCTCCTTGTACGTGACATCTGTGCTTTCTCGAGCATACACTTCCCCAAATACACTCTCCCCCACTTGACCTCATTTCCATATAGTCAAGACAAGCACAAAGACCGTTGTTGCTCATCATCAGATGCTCACGCCACTACAAAATGCAAGGAATTGTTCTTATCCTTCACAAGTGCTACATGAATATCAACTTGGGGCTCACCAACCCCCCAATCTCGCGTCTCCTCTGATTTTCCATTTGATCGATAAGCTTTCGTTGAATATGCTCACATGTCTTTCTCATGGTCCAAATATATTTTGCCTTACTTAATAAGTCGGTTAAATGAGTTTGCATTTATTTTAAATACTCTTTTGAGAATGCTATCCAGTAGCGATTGAAGCTTGAACCTCTCACCATAGGAAGTCATAACCTTATCCTCACTAAATAATATCCTTTCATTTCAAGATCGACAAGTTTTGAAACCCTAAGGAAGAAGCCCATACTAGGGGCTCCCCTGACTCACAAAGCTCAAGAAAGGCGGAATGCGAAAGAAACTCATACAAGGGGCTCCCTCCAAGGGGCCACCTCCAAGCCCAAGAGGAAAAGGTAAACGCATCCTAAGGCACACGCAAGGGGCTATCGCGAGCAAACAAATCCGAAGGCTTTTCTCGAGAAGAGGGTGTCAAAAAAAAAAAAAAAAAAAAAAAAAAAAAACCTCCATCACTCCGAAGTGAACCTCCCATCTCAAAGGTTGTAAAAATGAGACATCGAGTGAAGGTCCTATCGTGATCAAGTTACCTGCTGAAATCACAACAAACTCACGAGAAGAAGCAACAACGATTCCCTCTTGGACAAATCACGTAAACCGATTCCAAGTCCATCCTCTCACTTTTAGAGGATTCCATCACCACCCTTGACCTTGTCAAAATCAAAGTTAACCTCACTCTTAGAGGTTCTGAAGAAGCGACAACAGGAAAATCCCTTCACCTTAGAGATCCCAAACACATCCCTCAAACCAACCTCTCAGCAAAAGGCCCAGCCGACCTCTCACTTTAAGAGGCCATGTTAAGCATCACCTAATGATCGATCGCAACCCAAAGCCCAGCTACAACCGCTACCGGATGGCATCCTCAAAAGATTATTTAAAAGAAATGCATATTCAGATTTTTGAGTCACTTGTTATCCTACGTGAGCATATTGCATACTCTCGCCAAGTTTGGGAACTCGTCCTATTCTTGAAATTCGTTCATTCGACTCCTCAAACACTGTCTGCAAAAGTCTCACTGGGGCTTCGCATCCGTGCCTCTCAGCGGCACTCCGGTAAAAGCAAGGAGACACGCGCCAGGGACTACTCCCCTCGACTTGCGAGAACAAAGGAAAACGAATCTTAAACTCGAAAGACAGAAAAATAAAAGGGGCTATAATCAGCCAAATCCTTCCTTTTCTTCCACCTCAATCTTTTTTCCCAATCTTTTTTCCATTTTTCATTCTTTCTCATAAAGAAGATCAATGCAGCGGTAGCCCGCACGACAATTACCACCGAACAGTCCAGAGCAGCAAGCAACAACGGAACATCCTACTCCTTCTAAAGTCAAGCCCGATTTCACCATCAATCGATTTTTTCTCTCTTATTCCAGCTTCAAATCAAAACATTCATTTGTTTACTTATATAATTGGAATTTGATAAACCAATCAGTGAGGTCCATTCACGAGCAATCAAGATATAATTCTGAATAAAATAATTCTTCAAATGTCTCGACAAGTCTTCTTTTCTACAATCTAGGAAGAGCCAAACACTGTTTTTCTGTCAGCAGGGGCTTCCATACACTTTTCCACACCTTGTGATACTTATACTCTCCCAAAAGAGTCAAACCCAAAAACAAGAGTGTCATACACAAATTCAGGATCCATTCCCACCTTCGAAAAATGTGCCCCTGCACATATACATTTCCAAGTCTTATCCAGCGACTGATTGACTATTGTTCGAAACGAGGGGTCGCCTCCGTGGCCACAAGATGACTCTGTCTGCAATAGGGATTTGAATCTCTCCAAGCTGGGGCTTTTGTTAAGCTGTTCTCTCAGGCTCTCTTTACCAGATTCCCTTTGGGTTTGCTTTGCATCATCGACTGGGGCTTCGCCACGGTCACCTCATCAAACATTGAGGCTCCCCTCAACGGAAATGGTTCGACTATGTGTTTCTTCAGAAAAGGCCAGGGGCTCTAACAAGAATCAGGGCTCCAACGAAGTCATATCTAGCAAGAAGGGCATCCCTTGTCTTCAAGATTAGCATGTGGCAAACTCTTTGAGTTAGTTAGAAACATAATTAATCATAAGGCCTCCTTCCCCAGTCACCTCATCAAACATTGAGGCTCCCCTCAACGGAAATGGGTCGACTATGTGTTTCTTCAGAAAAGGCCAGGGGCTCTAACAAGAATCAGGGCTCCAACGAAATCATATCTAGCAAGAAGGGCATCCCTTGTCTTCAAGATCAGCATGTGGCAAACTCTTTGAGTTAGTTAGAAACATAATTAATCATAAGGCCTCCTTATCAAAATAACATACTTTCAAAATGCCACCCTCCTTGGCACCTTGTTTACAAAATCACTCTTTGGTCTCCACAAATTTTCAAACTCGTCAAGTCTGTCAAAGACGCCTTTCTGTGACTCTCAAGATGACTCGGTCCTACCCCTTATCTCTGGACATCAAACTTCATCCAATCCCATCTTCTATCATAGACACCTACTCAGCCTCGCCTTGATTAAACCATAACCTTTCTGTTCAAATTGCCTTGTTCAGACTTACCACAAATGTAAACCCTAGCCTTAAGCCTAGATGACGAATACCTCTCTAAACCCTAGCCTTAAGCCTAGATGACGAAAACCTCTCTAAACCCTAGCCTTAAGCCTAGATGACAAATACCTCTCTAAACCCTAGCCTTAAGCCTAGATGACGAAAACCTCTCTAAACCCTAGCCTTAAGTCTAGATGACAAATACCTCCCTAAACCCTAGCCTTAAGCCTAGATGACAAATACCTCTCTAAACCCTAGCCTTAAGCCTAGGAGACAAGACTCCTCTCTAAGCCTTAGTAATGATCATCCCAATCTTTTAATCGCTTGGTTCTTCGTCTCGGGAAGCCATAATAATCCCAATCAATTCACACAACCATCCTTCATCAGTAAACAGTAGCCTAAGTCCTTTGGCAGCTACAGTTTTCCCACATCATCAAGTGGCCTAAGTCCTCCGGCAGCCACCATTCTTCATCAGTAAACAGTAGCCTAAGTCCTTTGGCAGCTACAGTTTTCCCGCACGATCATTGTAGCCTAAGATTCTCCGGCAGCTACAGGTAAGCACAGCACAGATGTGAAAGCATATCTTAGTCAAATTACCTTTCTAAGAACCATTAGCAAAATCTTTGGGTGACTCCCCGGACAGTCAAATCATTGGGTGACTCCCCGTACAGTCAAATCTTTGGGTGACTCCCCGTACAGTCAAATCTTTGGGTGACTCCCCGGACAGTCAAATCATTGGGTGACTCCCCATACAGTCAAATCTTTGGGTGACTCCCCGGACAGTCAAATTTTTGGGTGACTCCCTGTACAGTCAAATCTTTGGGTGACTCCCCGTACAGTCAAATCTTTGGGTGACTCCCCGTACAGTCAAATCATTGGGTGACTCCCCGAACAGTCAAATCATTGGGTGACTCCCCGTACAGTCAAATCTTTGGGTGACTCCCCGGACAGTCAAATCTTTGGGTGACTCCCCGTACAGTCAAATCTTTGGGTGACTCCCCGGACAGACAAATCTTTGGGTGACTCCCTGACAAATAAATCTTTGGGTGACTCCCTGACAATAAATCTTTGGGTGACTCCCGTACAGTCAAATCTTTGGGTGACTCCCGGACGATCAAATCTTTGGGTGACTCCCCGTACAGTCAAATCTTTGGGTGACTCCCCGGACAGTCAAATCTTTGGGTGACTCCCCGTACAGTCAAATCTTTGGGTGACTCCCCGGACAGTCAAATCTTTGGGTGACTCCCCGAACAGTCAAATCCTTTGGTAACTCCCGTGCAGTCACGTATCCTTGACACCACACGTCTCCCACTTCTGGGTACTAATGCCCATTCATTTCTATCCCCGACACTTATCTGAACTACGACTTGGCTTGATTCCTCTTGGGATACGTAGGTAGCCCGACAAGGGTGATACGTAGGTAGCCCGACAAGGGTTCAGCCGCTCGACCTACCTGGTCACTTTTCATTTGCAACTCAGCTCGAGTTCAAACATCACATTCGCAAGCTCATCATTCCATCTCCTGAAATACCTTTTTTCAGGACGGATCCTATTTTTATCGTCGACCCCACTTGTCTTACAAGAAGCGTCGCCGAGGGGCTACTGTTAGTACCCGGTCCTAAAAAAGGTATTTTAAATATTTTGGACCGGTTTGGTTGACAAAACCCTAAATTAATCTTTTCATTCTTATTCCTCCGCCGTCAGCAGTTTGCGTGGAAAGTACGCCGGGAAGAAGTACCGATCGACCCTTCTCTATTAGGTTCGATCGACCCTTCTCAAAAGGTTCGATCGACCCTTCCCTATTGAGTGCCGATCGACCCTTCCCTTTTAGTGCCGATCGACCCTTATTATTAGTACCGATCGACCCTTTCCTCAGTCCAGCCCATTTACCGAGCAATATAAATACGTACACTCGGTTCACTTTTCAAAACAGACGTTCTCAGTAGAAGAATCAAGACTAAACTTGGTTTTTTTCCACAACACACGGATTCTCAACGGAGAAATCAAGACTAAACTTGATTTGTTCCATCCCACACATTTTTCACGGAGAAGTCAAGACTATACTTGAATTTCTCTGCCACACGTTCCCAATAGAAAACGTCAAGACTAAACTTGAGTTTTCCGTCCCACATATCTCTCAATATTGCTCCGAATCTTACTAGATTCGACCCCAAAGCCTTGCCACGATTGGTAAGTCTTTTATTCTTTATTATTATCGTTGCGCTAGATAATTTATTTACATGCTTAATATGTTCTAATTGTGCCTATATGCTAGATTTAGGACTATTTTAATATATTTAAGTATGTATAGCCGAGGATGATCTAAGGTTTCACCCAAGAAACCCAATAGATCTAGGAACTATCTCTTTCTTTCCTCCTTAAATACTAAATCATCCCATGATCAACAATTCCCCAAGGATGAACGTTGAATAGTGCATCTTTCGAGGGCCTAAATCATAGGTTCTAGGGTGTGATCATCAATTAATTCTTTCTCTTCCCTCCTCCTTATGCATGATCCCGTTTCTTCTATCTATTCCTGTAAACACCGCACACAACCAACACCCCACATGCTAGAAAGACCGATCCGTCGGGCAATAGGAGTGATAGCGTTTCTTCTTCTGTTGTAACTTGACCCCCGAACCCAATCAAATGCTTAGCCTTTTTTCAAAGCTTTGGGCTATATCAAAGTGGCGTGACGACTCTCATAAAATTAAACTAATATTTTTTAATATGGTTTAAATCGAGTGTCACTTAATGAATATCCCATTTCGGTCCGACTTTACATGATTATTTATTTCAAACCTCCGAATGCGCGTTGCATCGGGACGGGGTATTCACAATTTGGCCCATATAATTGGCAGTTTCTATCCCATTGGGTTATATATATATATATATATATATATATATATATATATATATATATATATATATATAATGTTTACCTGAGGAATATCATATTTAAGGCTATAATTTCGTGAAAAGTCTATAAACTGTATTCTGATTGGGTCAATGTAATGTGTTATTGTCATTAATCTATCTTCTATAGTTCTAGTAACTAATTTGTATGTTAATTCTTTTTTGAACTGATGTGGTACCAAACAATGTGATATTACACTTTTCGTGGCACCTGTAACTAGGAGGGCAGTAAGATCTAGATATTCCTTATTATCTAGCCATAATCTACACTGTAAATTAATCATATTTGTTATATTTTTTGTTTGTATTAAAGTATGTTTTGTAGACATATTTGTAAGATCTATGTTTTCTAAAGGTTCTTCTATTTTTTTGTTTGTTTTTATTTATTCTATTTTCTATCAGTGACATTCTTTCTTCCATATTTCTAATTTTTAGGCTATGTAACTCACTTGCTATTTCTAACCTATCCCTTTTTTCTGTAAATACTTTCATAATTATTTCTTTTAATGATGATTCTGCTTCTATAGTCATATTTTGTTTAAACAATGTATCTAAACATAAGTAACAAATTTCCTTAAAACATATGTTACACTGTGATCGTTTTTCTATACTACTGCTAACCCAATTATGTTTACATTCTTCTTCTTTATTCATATAAGTATATGTAATCTTGGTGAGTTGATTATTATCATCACTACTGTAAACACTGTATAAATAAAAAAACCCTGATATTACAATCAGAACAGCTAACATAGAATACAGTCTATTGGATAAAGAAGAATTTAAAATCCAAATCCCAGAAGTGATAAAACAAAAGTTAATTAGAAAATCAGAGAGTCCACATAGATCAGCAGCTTTTTTAGTAAGAAATCACAGTGAGATTAAAAGAGGAAAAGCTAGGATAGTCTACAATTACAAAAGACTTAATGATAATACAGAAGATGATGGGTACAATATACCTAATAAAGACTCTTTAGTTAACTTGATTCAAAGAAAAAAGATTTTCTCAAAATTCAATTTAAAATCAGGATATAATCAGCTTAAACTAGAAGAGCAATTTAAGCCATGGACGGCATTCACATGCTCTGAAGGACAGTTTGAATGGAATGTTTTAAGTTTTGGACTTAAAAACGCTCCCTCAATATTTCAAAGATTTATGGATAATATATTCCTAAAATATGAATTTTGTATGGTATATATAGATGATATTTTAGTAGCTAGTGAAACATTACAGGAACACAAACAACTTTTAAAACAAGTGTTTAATGAAATAACAAAACATGGAATTCTAGTATCAAAAAGAAAAATGAAATTATTTAAAAGAAAAATATCCTTTTTAGGACTAGAAATAGGGAATGGAAAAATCGAATTACAACCCCATATCTCAACAAAAATCATTGATTTTCCAGAAAAATTCGAAAATTTAAAACAAATACAGGCATTCTTAGGACTAATCAATTATGCAAGAAAATTTATACCAAATTTATCAAAATTAGTCGGACCACTTTACAGCAAAACAACAAAAAATGGTCAGCAAAATTTCAATAAAGAAGATATTAAGCTTGTAAAAGAAATAAAAAAAAGAGTTAAACACACAAAACCTTTAGAATTACCTCTAATAACAGATTATATTATTATAGAAACAGATGGATGTAAAGAAGGATGGGAAGCTATTCTTCTTAGTAAAACTAATAAATATACTAATAAAAGTACTGAAAAAATATGCTCATATGCTAGTGGAAATTTCAACAAAACAGGAAAAAATTGGACAAGTTTAGACTATGAAATCCAGGCATTAATTAATGCGTTAGAAAAATTTAAAATATTTCTAAACAAAAAATTTACAGTAAGAACAGACTGCGAGGCAATAGTCAAATTCATAAAAAACGATCAAAGTAAAAAGGTTAATAGAACCAGGTGGATTAATTTACAGAACATAATACAAGGAAGTGGATACATTATAAATTTAGAACATATAAAAGGAAAGAATAATTCTATAGCAGATATCTTATCAAGAAACTTGAACAGGTTATTTCATGGATAAGCAAAACAGAATGAAGAAAGTATTACATCCTCAGACAGAAAAAGCCAAAGCTATGGACACATCTGACAGCGAAAATATAAAGGCAGAAAAGACAGAACAATCCTATTACAGAAAGCCATCTTGGGAGGTAATTCAAAACCCCCCTACTATCAACAAAGTTGGATCACAACAAGCTGGGCCTAGTTCGATAAAATTCCGGGTTGAAAAAAATTTCATACCAAGGACCCAAGCCCAACAAAAAACACTTATTTTTGGGCCAAACACACTACCCGTTTGTACAGATGAAAATAAAAAGTTCAGACCTATTTTCGGAATGAACCTAACAGAGCGACAGCAGTGTTTACTTGATAATTTGTGGCACATACAAACATTTCCAAATGAATCCACAAAAAAGGTACAGATTTTGAATTCTCTGGGATATTTCTTCCTGGAAACATCCCAAAAATCCCCAGAGAAACCCATAACCAAAAGATTTTCACACTATGTTGTCCTTCGTGGAACAAAAGTGGGAATTTTCAATAGATGGGAAACAGTTGTTAAACATATACAGTGCACAAACCCGCTGTACAAGGGGTTCCACAGTTTTTCAGAAGCTATGTACACAGCTAGAGAACACTTTGGGCTAAATACATTTTTCATAGAACCTGAAAAGGTAAAAACATTTTCTGAAATCGCAAAAGAAAGTCCAGAACAGATCATCAAAGAACAGGAAAAGGTTATTACAACCTTACAAAAACAACTTCTTCAAAAAAGAGAAAACCATCAAGACATATGAAAGGTCCTGTTTGCTTAATCAGTTAAATGGTTAGGCAGTTAAGCTTTGACAGCTGAGGTGAAATCTTAGCTGTCAGATATTAACTGATACAAAAAGCAAGAGTGTAATGTGCAGCGGAATAGATAGTGTTGAAATAATGTAAAGACAAGTGATAAGTGTATGTGTGTGTGGGTGTGTGTGTGTTTGTGTGTGATAATACCAAATGGACACAAGAATTTTAAGGTGGTTCAGAGTTCACTCCTCCTACGTCCACCCTCACTGTCAACCTTGACAAGTGAGAGCAATCCACTTAAATCTAGTTCCCGTTAAGATTTACAAAGGATTGGTTAGGCAAGTTCCTTGAACTTCCTCTTCCTAATAAGTACAGTCTATTAGGGATTATGCTCTATACTAAACAAATTACAATACCCACTTAAAGTCAGTCTTAAGTGGTTACACAATAGTTTATACACTTGAGATCAGTTACAAGTGTCTTAAAGTTGTTTGATTGTTTGGTTGCAGGTGTGGAAAGGTTGAAGGGAAGGTTGTAAGAGTTGTGTGTTGAAGGGCAGTGTCTTCAGTCTTGGAGGATTCCTTTTATAGGCTGAATATAGCCGTTGGAGGAGACAAGGTAGTAAATGCATGTTGGAGAAACAATGCTTGCATTTAGAGCCTTGTTGACTGGATGATAACATAGCTGGAATCTGCAACCATTGAAAGTGATCTTCATAGAGATGAGCTGGCAACATCAGTTGAGAGAGATTGGGTAAGACAAATCTTGATCATCATAGAAATACATCACTGCTGTTGTTGCTGAAGATCATAGCTGTCAGAGGGATGAGACCTCTATTGTTGAGAACCTTAGCTGTCAGGCTTAGTTCTTTGAGTTGTAGGTTTTAGGAGTTGGGTAGATGATTATGTAATGATCCTTCTGTAGTAAATACATTGATTTATAAGATTGGTTTTGTTTGATCATTGCATCATTGTTGTCCAGTTAATTTATGAGTTGTGCAGTTGAGTCAAGGGATGGCTGTCCAGAGTCATATGTTATCTTAGCTGTCAGATAACATATGATATATTTCTTTGTCAAAACCTGTATAACTACGTGGCTTACATAGTTAGGTCCTAACAATTTCCCCATTTTTGGCAAAGTAATATATCTAGATAAAAGATATAACCTGCAAGATACTCATGAGTTGAATATACCAATGAAGATAAAACTAATCTTCTTGATTCAACCACAAGAGCTTTAAAACAGACAAATTATCCAAAATAACAATTGTTTAAAGCAGAAAATAAAGGTAGGGTTTAAAAGACTTATCCAAAAAAAGACAAAAGATTTTCTAATCAGAAAATTCATCTCTTTCTCTTCTTGCTGCAAGCAGTTCAGCTCTCTCAGCTAGCAGCACCTTTCTCATCTTCTCATCAACACCTCTGAAATACATTTCATTGTTCCATTTCCAGCTCATCTCATCATCATAGGTGAAGGTCTGATCTTGCCTTTCCTTGAGGACAGCTTTGGATAGAGGTTCTTCATCATCTCTAAGCCTTAGGTTACCCCACTTGGGAGCATTCTTTGCTCTTGAGCTTTGGCCTCTGGTTCCTGCAAATAGGTTAGAGAAGAAAGGATTTGATTGCAAAGAGGGGGTTGGTTGAGATGGATACTGAGAGGGTGCAGAGGAGACAGTGAGAACAGCTAAGGTTGAAGGCTGATGTTGCTTTGCTGGTTCATCATCTTCATCATCACTGGACACAATAACATTGTGAGCAGCACCAGAAGCTCTCTTTCCCAGGTTGACAGCTTCTTCATCAGACTCAATAGCCTTTCCCTTGGATGCCCTTTTATCAGATTTGGATCCAGCTGACACTTCCAAAATGTGTCTCATTTTGGTTATCATTGACCTTGTGAATCTCTGCATATCTGTGATGGTCACATGGTATGGAGGCAAAAATGTTGAAGGATTGAAGGTTGGAGGAAGATTAGCTTGGAGAGATCTGGTGTTTAGGGGGATGAAGGAAGGAGGTACTGAAGAAGTTGGGGGAAACATAGCTGTCAGATTTGGCTTTGCAATGACAGCCATGATTTTGGCTTTGTTGAGACAAATCCTCTAATACATCTCCTTGGTCAGTTCAATACAGAGAGCATATACAAGGGATGAGGGCATATAGATGCATTCATTGATGTTGTTTGACAAAAGTTGGGAGAACAGCATTTCCCAATCAATGATGGTTACAATGTCCATGAAGTTTGGTAATCTGGGGGCATTGTGAAAGAAGGAGTTGGGGAGAGCTGCTCTATACTTTTTCCATTCCTCATGGCCAAACATAATTAGCCCACCTCTATTCCTTGCATGAATCATCATTGCATTCTTACTCAACAGCCAAAGATTGGGAATGATGTTAGGATTGGCAATCTCAGGGAAGTGGGTAATTCTCTTAAACATTTGATGGGCAGCCATGATGGAAGGGAAGGAGAAGTCAATATCACAATCTAGAATCCAAGGTTCACAGGCTGGAAGGGGTTCAGAATCAGGGGTTGGTTCAGGAGTTTCTTGGGTTTGAACAGATTCAACAGGATTGGGGTGTGGTTCACTACTAGACATGCTAGCCTTCTTGGCTCTATCTCTAGTCTTGATCAAGTCTAGGGCTTTTAGCATATCTTCTTCAGTTAACAAGGTTCTCAGATATTCCATAACAGTGGGGAGCAAATGAGGATGTCCTTCAAAGGTTAATCCTTCAGAAGCTCTGAGGATATTATCAGGAATGGGAGAGGGATCATTAGGGCTTGAAATAGGTGATGATTGATGAGGGGAAGTCATAGCTGTCTGAATAGGGGATTGAGGACTGATGTTCCCCCTTAACTGAGGCTCATCTAATTCAGAGTCAGGGCTATTACCCCTTTCTTTTTCAACACTAGGCTCATTTGGGCTTGTGTTGGAAGGATTTAGGTTGAGAATTCCTTGGGCTATGGATTCATGAGGTGAACTGGATTGGTCTTTGGTTGATGAGGGTTGAGGTGAATTGGGTTTCATCTTTTTGGATGAGGGAACATCTTCATCAAGTTTTCTCTTCCTAGAGAATGTATTGAGAGAAGGAGAGGGGGTTGGAGTTACCTCAATTGAGATTTCAGTAGGCAAAGGGACCTTAGCTGTCAGAGCAGAGGCATCCATAGCTGTCCCAGAAGATTGCCCAATCTTAGCTGTTCTCTGCCTTGCATCCATCAGAGACTCAGCAATCGCTTTTCTTAGCTGTTCTTCATACTCACTATCATGGCTAACTTTCTCTTCACCAGCATATTCATCAATATCCTTGAAAATAGGATCTGATTGGGTTTCTTCACTGTCAGACTGTTGTACATCAGCAACTTGCTTTCCTTTGTCAATTACTTGCTCATCCTCTTGCTCAGCTACTTGTACAACCATTTTTTGTACCTTCTTTCCTTTGGTAAGTTTCTTTCCTTTCCCAGTTCTCTTCATCTTTGCTTGGCTGATCCTTCTCTTGATTTTGCTAGGTATGGTCTCTTGATCTTTTTCTTTGATCACTACACCCTGATCATGCTTCCTTTTTGATCTCTTGTCATTGATCATGTGGACCAATGACTTCCACATTCTCATGTCACTTTCATCTTTCTCTTTCAGTCTCAGAGTTGCTGCCTCAAGATTTTCAGAGCTGTCCCCAAATTCCACCTTTTTCTTCCCTTTGAGTCTGAATGTGCTTGAGTTAAAACTCCTGGTTTGCATAAGAGAGGTGGTTTTAAGCCAAACCTTTTTAAGGGGAGGGTTCAACTTAGGGATTAAATGGTGTAGGATTCCACTCATGAATCTGAAATTATTCATCCTTGGGGTTTGCTTCTTAAATTTCCATGGTGTGGGTGATGTAGCTAGTTGAAAATTGTGTAGTAGGGCAACACTCCAATTGACATCCTTAGCTATCAAGCTTAAGCCTTGCTTCCACTCATTTGGACTGATTTGATCCAAAGATGATTGCTTTCCTTCAAACCCCTTGATAATAAAATCCATTAGGGTTGATTTAAACAAATCAAGGGTTCCCTTTTTAATGGGTTTGTTCTGTTCTACTAGGTAATTGCAACTGGGTTTATTGAAGAATCTCTTGTAGAACATCTCTAAGGCACAATCCTTTCTGTCCCAAAGGTTGCTCCTAGTTCCATTTCTCATAGGAATGCTGTAGACTTCAGAAACCAATTTGGGAGACACATGAATCTCAGTTCCTTCAATGTTGATTCTAATTGATCCATCTTCAAGTCTCTGTCCAGCCATGTAGATTTCTCTACATAGATTCTCATAGATGGGGGGTTGAGCTTCCATCATTTTGTAGAGATGGTTGGACTCAAGAAGTTCTTTAATAAGAGCTCCAACTTCATGGTTGTAGAAGTCAGGCTTGATAAAGTACCCATGTGCTTCAAGGTAAGACATTTTGTGAGAACAGAGGTTTAGGGTTTGAAAAGATAGAGTGAACTAGAGAAGGGAATTGGAAGGGTGAAGAATGTTTGATTGAAGAAGGGTTAATTTCGCAATGTTAATATGTTAATGAGGAGGGAATTTGTGAGGCTTAATGGCTAAGACGTGGGTTAGTGCAACGGTTAAAAATGAGCATTTAAGGGAGTGATTGTTCATGAACAGTGTTATTTGCCCCCCACTCATTACTTTTGCAATAACTTCTCAAGGAACATGGGAGTTATTTCCGTACACAAAGTCGAAATTTCAGAGGGAATAAATCAGAGAAGTAAATGGATGTGTGTTAGTGGCAAGTTCCAAAACTCCTCGATTTGGCAAGAACTAGATTCCATCTCCATTGGAAATAATTGAAAACCCAAAGAGGAAATTGAGGAAAAAGAAAGCCCCTTCTAAAAGGACAGGTTGTCAGGCTCTTATGAGAGTAAAATTGTTAATTAAGGAAGACTTGTATGTGGTTGAACGGCACGAAACTGAACACAACCATGAGATGACAAGGCCAGAATGGAACCACTTCAAGCGTAGCGAGAGGTCGATATCAGAAGCTACAGGAAAAATAATAGAGCAATTTTAAAAAGCTGGCATCAAGCCAACTGATGGATTTAATGTTTTGGCAAAAATAGCTGGTGGGGAAGAATATGTTGGGCATACAAGAAGAGATCATCTTAACTTTGTACAGAGATTGAGAATGGAAAAAATAGAAATGGGCAATGCACAAACTGTAGTTGATAGATTGAGCCAAATTCAGGATGAAGGGTTCTACTTCAAAATGCAGTTTGGGGAAGAAAGTAGACTCAGTACTTTGTTTTGGAGAGATGGAATGATGAGGGGGGATTATGAATTGTATGGGGATGTTGTTGTGTTTGATACAACTTATAACACAAATAAATACAATTTGATTTGTGCACCAATAGTTGGGGTGAACAACCATTGGAACACTGTGATGTTTGGTTGTGTTTTCTTAACAAATGAAAAGACAGAAACATTTGCTTGGCTTCTCAAAGAATTTGTAAAATCAATGGGTGGAAAAGAACCAAAAACAATTTTCACCGATCAAGACTTTGCAATGTCGAAAGCGATTGAAGAGGTAACTTTTATTTTATTTCCAATGTTTCATTTATTGTTTTTTTACTATGTTACTGTTAATTTAATAGTAGGTGATTTGTAACAGCTTTTTATATGTGTCATTGCATGTGTTAGTATGTGCCAGTACATGTTTTAGACAATGCCAGTACATGTTTTAGACAGTGCCACTACATGTCTAATTAAGTGCCAGTTCATGTATTACACAGTGCCAGTACTTGTGTTAGTAAGTGCCAGTTCATGTGTTATAATGTACCAGTGTTAGATTTTATAGTGTTTGACTATATTATAAATTATTGACAGGTTTTTGAGGGAAGAACAAGACATAGGTTATGCTTGTGGCACATTCAACAAAATGCTATATCTCACTTTGGACAACTAAAGACAGATGAAGAATTTAAAAAGGAATTCAACAATTGCTTGAGAGGATGTAAGGATGAATCTGAGTTTGAAAATTATTGGCATTCAATGCTAGAAAAATATAACCTTCTTGAGAACAGATGGTTCAATCGTTTATATAGCTTAAGAGAGAAATGGTGTACAGCATTGAGTAAAGATTTCTTCTCAGCTGGCATATTATCTTCACAGAGAAGTGAGAGCACAAATCATGCCATATGTTTCAAAGCAAATAGAAGCACGTCCCTAACACAATTCTTTGATATATTCAATGAGACGGTAAAACGTTGGAGAAGTATGGAGCAACGAAAGGAATTTGATTCAATAAACTCAAAGCCTCGCACAGAAATACATGGAGCTTTAATAAGACATGCAAGGGAGGTTTACACGGAGGAAATATTCAGATTTTTTGAGAATGAGGTCAAGGCAGCTTTTGCTGCAAAGTTTAATATTGGCTTTTGCTTAGATGAAAACAACAAGTTGTTTGATGTTGCTCATGAGAACTATCCAGAAAAGTTTGAAAGGGTACTTTTCTCGCGAAATAATGAAAAGATAACTGTCAACTGTACATGCAATCATTTTAGTGAGGTCGGTTGGTTGTGCTTTCATTGCATTAAGGTTCTCAACTTGACAAATATCGATCGGATACCGGAAGAGTACATTCAAAAAAGGCGGACAAAGACAGCCAAATCAAATGTATGGAATAAAACTTACCAAGGTATATCTACTACTCCAACTGAGCAACACAATTCAATTCCTTGGAAACAACAAATGGCGAGAAAGTACTACGATTTAATGATGACATGCCATGAAAACAGTGATGCAAGAAGAATTCTAGAAGATGGGTTTAATAGAGATACATTGCTAGTACAAGAAATACTCTCCCGAAACGTACAAGGTGTTGGACCAACAACAAGTGAAAATAATAGTGCTTCAACAAGCACAACATTCAGTGCACCTACAGTGACGGATCCTGTACGTGCAGATACAAAGGGTAGAAAAAGAAAACCTAAAACAAAGTTTGAACGGAGAAAACCAATTACTAATGAGTATGGTTCGAAGACCCCGAATGAACACTTGATTTGATATTTTTGTAACCAAACTTTATTGTTTTCACACTGTTACAACTGATTGTATTATAATTTTTTAAGTAGTGCCAGTTTTTGATATTAAATATGCCAGTGTTTATTATTAAATGTGCCAGTGTTTAATATTTGAAGTACCAGTGATGCCTGTTTCTGTTTATTAAATATATTGCCAGTACACAGGTTTTGTATTGCCAGTCTTTGTTATTGAATGTGCCAGGCCTGGTTGTGTACACTGGTTTTGTAGTTTAATATTAACATTGCCAGCTTTAGTATATAAAAATACCAGCATCAATGTAACAAAATGCCAGTATCATTGTTTAAATGTGTCAGTGATTATTATTTGATGAACCAGTGAAGGCCTGGTTCTGTTTATTAAATATATTGCCAGTACACAGGTTTTGAAGTGCCAGTGTTTTTTATTGAATGTGCCAGGCCTGGTTGTGTACACTGATTTTGTAATTCATTATTTTAAAGTGCCAGCATCAGTGTATAGAAATGCCAGTATCAATGTAACAAAGTGCCAGCATAATTGTTTAAATGTGCCATCATCGGTTTATAAAAGTGGCAGCATCAGTGTTTCAAAAGTGCCATTATTGTTTTTCAATAGTACCAACATTGCATCAATAAAAATGTTAAAAATAACACTAATTCACTTATAAAAAACAATAATTCAAATACAAACAATTCAATTACAAACACTAATTCATTGTTGCTTTCCTAATTCTATACTTCTTTCCAACCCTCATATCATCATCTAAATAATTTTTTCTTTTCTACCTCTTTCTTTTTTTTCTTCTACTTTCCTTTTCTTTTCTTCTTCTTTCTTTTTTCCTTCTTCTTCTTTCCTTTTCTTTTCTTCTTCTTCTTCTTCTTCATTCTTCTTCAAGGCTTCTCTTTTATGGCTTGTAAACAACCCTAACTGCTTCAGTAAATGATGCTGTTCAGTATTAATATCACAGAGAAGTAAGCTTGCTAGAATCTCGGCCCTCATACGCACTCTTGATGAATTATCACACAACTCAGGGCATGAGTAAATTGCGCCATTAAATTGTCTCATTTCAGCCATTATGTATACTCCACAGTCATTATTACCAGAATTTTCTTTCAAAATCCATTCAACTTGCATATGCTCAAACTGAAACTCCGATATATTTGCAGCACTTGGATGATTTATGTGATTTAAGAAGTGTTTGAAAGGTGATTGCTGCAACAAAAAAAATAACAATTCAATAAATAATATGGAAGTTTTGGTAAAGAAAATAACAAAAAAAAACAATTCAATAAATAATATTACCATGCTATGAGCAAGTTTTGGCACATTCTGTCTCTTCCAATCATTCAGTTCCAAGTTGTCAAGATACTAAATTGATTTACTCTCAGTATTGACAACAAAAAGTGTGTAATGGCCACTATTGTTGTCACCTCTATGGCAGGGCAAGAAGAACTGCAAGAAAATAAGTGCCAGCATCAGAGTTTGAAAGTACCAGCATCAATTGTTTGAAAGTGCCAGTATTATATTTACACAGTGCCAGCATCAATTGTTTCCTACTGCCAGTGCAAGTGATCTTTTATACCAGTGTATTGATTAATAAGTGCCAGTACATGTATGTATAAAATGACAATGCATACCAATTTAACTTCACTCAAATCAGCTCCCTCAGCATCATCAAAATTAATATCAATCCAATGTTTTAAACTATCAGTGATTTCTTGCCCAGCTTTTGATATAACATCGGGAGAACTCTTCGTTGTACGTTGAATCCAAGCAACCTGTATAACACATTAATAACATCAAATTTAAAAATGCACACAAATATAATTTAATTAACAAACAATCATAGATAATATAATTTTTGAATGTACTAGCATCATAGATAAAGAACTTACACAATGACTAAGCCCAAACATAAACTTCTTCATTCTACCAGACTTTCGCTCCATCTTATTAAGAAGTATAGCCCAACAATCAATAGTATTTGAAGTTATTTCCTTGTCTTCATCCATGCTCAAAATATCTTCAAGCGTTAAGCTATGGAACATTGTGTAAATAGGATCACAGCTGCTGTAAAAGAAAAATAAATTAGTAAATGCTTTTACGTACAAGTGTATACATTCATAAAAGGTGCCATTGTTTAGGTATTGATAAATTTATAGCTTACTCCTTCAGATTTCTTGAAAAGTGTGTAGACATGCACATGTCAACAGCCTCCTTTCTCAGCTTCAACATCGGTCGCAACACATCAGCGTTGTTGATCATAAACCAAGAACAGTATACAAATTCCTCGTTAGCTTCCCCACAGTCCACTGTGCACCCTACATTCAACATCTCATAACAACTCATAAAGCTTCTCTCATTTATATTCGCAATAATGTTATCAACGTCTCTAACAATCTGTTCATCATCATCATCATCTGTCTCCCAAAAAATATCATTAAATTCATGTTCTTTCTGCTCTGTATGTTCTCTTCTTTCCTCACTAGATACCTGAGATAAAAGGTCAAATGATGGAATTGAACATTTTCTTTTCTTTCCCATGTCAGCTTTTGTTGTCTTCAAAATGTCTGAAACTATATTGTCAATCTCAGAAAAATATTCCTCGTTAAAAATATCATCTTCTACTTCCTCCCCCTCCCCATTCCCCTCATTCTCTTTCTCTTCCCCCATCTCATCTGCTGCATTTTTTCCCTTATCTTTCTTGATACATTTAAGTCTTTCAATGTGAGCATGGACAGCATTATCAAGGTCCTTCCTCAATATATCCCATGACTCCTTAGCAGCCTACATCAATGAAAAATAGTAAGAATGAGTTCAATTGTGCCAGTTTCAGATTGCAATTGTGCCAGTCCAAGTAATCAATAGTGCCAGAGCAGCCAAAAATTTGTGCCAGTGTGTGTATTTTAAGTGCCAATACATGTTATTCATTGTGCCAGTGTAAGTAATCAATAGTGCCAGCATAAGAAATTCAAAGTACCAGTGTAAGTAATAAATAGTGACAGTACTTACATTGCTTGACTCTGCATTTCTTTTCTTTGCGGCACTTTCAATCCTTAACGGAATACATTCTTCCTCCACAAAATCACTGGGTACTTCCTCCACAAAATCGTCTTCAACCCTACTTATAGGATAAACATGCTGTCCATAAAAAATTAATTCCCCCAGCCAACTTTCGCTTCGAAATCAATCCTCACTTTGAATTTTTCAGCATTCTAATGATTAATCAAAGGGAGAACAGTTGATTCTTTCACCCCTTGAAATGGAAATCTTTGAAGGTAAGCAATCACCAACACCATAACACATCCACTACAGTTTTTTGAATTCTTTTTTTAATTCTTAAACCTCGATACACCCTCACATAATTTGTTCAAAACATATTGACACCAATCAAACTTGCTTATCTGTGAAACGTCTTCTACAATACTTAGCAGTGACACATCAATTGTTTTTGTAACTACTGGGGCAAGAAAAATTCCAACAACAAATAGCACAAACAAGCGTTTAAATTCATCCCCTCCTTGATGTAACTCAGAAATGCGTTCCAAAAGTTTATAGGCAGGAAGACCATCTTTAGTACGCCTAAAATCCTCAAAATATCGATTTCTCAATTCCATATTTGTGCTGGATGATCGATTTATCTTAGACTTTGCAACATTCCTAGGTAGACAAAATATATCATAAACATCTGATGTTGTAATAACATATTTCTCTGATGAATTGATTTGTTGTATCCTTGTTATTGGTTCAAATCTATCAACAAGAAACTGAACAAGCCTAAGCGGCAATACCTTAACCTCAAGACTCAACAAAGATCCAAATCCAATAGCCCTAACATCTCTCTTCTGGTCTGGAGTTAAACAGAGCTCAACGAGTCTTTTGGGAGTACACGAATGCTCAAATTTATCACCCCCTTTAGGCCTCTTACTAGTGATATCAAAATCATCATCATCCACAACTCTTTTACGCTTTGATAGAACTGAAAATAAATATCAAAAAACATTACATCAGTGCCAGCAGTATGATTTCAAAGTGCCAGTGTTATGATTTCAAAGTGCCAGTATTATGATTTCAAAGTGCCAGTGCTATGGTTTCAAAGTGCCAGTTTTATGGTTTCAAAGTGCCAGTCTTACGGTTTGAAAGTGCCAGTGTTACGGTTTCAAAGAGCCAGTGTTATCTATAGTGCCAACATTTGCTTATGTTTGCAATTAAATGTGAATGTGCAACTGTTTCGATAGTGCAAGTGCAAGTAAATGTGACAGTGCAATGGTTTCAAAGTGTCATATTTAGGGTTTCAATAGAGCCAACATTTGCTTATGTTTGGTTATATTTAGGGTTTCAATAGAGCCAACATTTGCTTATGTTTGCTTGTGTTTTCTAAAGTACCAGTGCATCTGATTTGAAATCGAAGAACAATATGACTGAAAACAAGTAAAATTATACCTTCGTTATGCTGCTTGCTCCTGATTTCTTTGGATTGGCCGGTCATAATGTCGGATAACAAGTAAAAACACGAATGAAAACAGCTCGGAGATGATGAAACTCGGTGTAAATTGATACGCCGCAACAGCTCGGAAATGATGAAAATACGGAAAATCGAATTGAAGGGCACAAATGAGGAAATCAAAAATCAAATACGCCGCGAGAAATTGAACCAGACCGGAAAAGCGCATGAACCGTCCGTTAAATTGAACCGCGGGTGAAAAACACGTTTTTTGTTAAGCTTAACAAAAAATGCGTTTTTACAAGTTTTTTGCTTTAATCATGCACAATAATTGTCTTTATCGGATTTGAAGTCATTGAAAGCCTTACTAGTTTTACTCCCGTGCGATGCACGGATCATTACATATTATTCTAAGACAAAAATTAAAAAAAAAACAACAAAAAAGTGAAATAGATTTATACATTATGAAAAACTTTCTTAAACACTATATTATCAGTACATAGATCAGATTGGTAGATTGGTAGGGCTTATCATCATTACAAATCAATATTTTAAGACCATTAGTTAGTTGTCACTCCAAACAAATCAATTCAAGGTACAAACTTCGTCTCACTTTAAATTACAAAATAATAATTATTAATAAAAAAACTAAATAAAAATATTATTTTTTCAATCTCAAATAGATACTTTAAAAAATATACTTCTATAAAAAAATTATATTATTCATTTCAAAAATAAATATTACTTTCGACTCAAAATGAATAACCAAAAAAGAATACTACATTTTTTGTCCAAAAAAATGAACATTACTTTCTTCATCCCAATGAATATTTTAAAAAATAATACTGTTTCATTTGCCTCAAAAATTAACTTTTGTAATGTTAGTGCCTTTGTTTCAATATATGACATTAATTTTTTAAACAAATGAAGTAATATTTTATAAAATATTCATTGAGACGAAGATAGTAATTTATTTTTTTAAACGATGTAGTATTCTTTTGTAAAAATTAATGTTTATAATATTAGTGTCTTCGTCTCAGAAAATGAATATTAATTTTTGAGATAAGTAAAGTAGTATTCTTTTTTAAAATATTCATTGAGACAAAGGAAGCAATTTTTTTAATATAGAAAATAGTATTAATTTTGGGACGAAAGTAATATTCATTTTTGAAAAAGTAGAATTTTTTTGGTGACCGGTCACCAATAATGTGGTAACCGGTCACCACATTACCGATCCTTGGTCTGCTGCTTTTGTTAATGTTTGCTTACCGATCCTAGGCATACTTTTGTTAATTTGATTCTTGCTTACCGTTCCTTGGTTTGCTTTTATTAATGTATGCTTACAGATCCTTGGTATCCTTGGTATGCTTTTGTTAATTTGAGCTAGGTCACTTTAATATAATCCACACCACTTTTATATAATCCACACCACACAATCGATACAAATATATAATTTCACACCACAATCGATCCAAAAATAAGGCCACAACTGATTCAAACCAAATCAAAGGTACAAATTCCGTCTCACTATAAATTACAAAATAATAATTATTAATAAAGAAAATTAAATAGAAATATTATTTTTTCCATCTCAAATAAATACTTTAAAAAATATACTTCTATAAAAAATTATAATCTTCATTTCAAAAATATATATTACTTTCGACTCAAATAGTCTCTATGAATTTGTAATTTAAAGTGAGACGGAGTTTTTACTTTATTTTTTTTATTTGATTTGTTTGCTGACCGATTGTGCCTTGCAGCCTTGGTTTGTGTTTGACCGTTTGATTTTTTGATTTGATTTGTTTGCTGACCGATTGTGCCTTGCAACCTTGGTTTGTGTTTGACCGATTGTGAATTGGTTTGTGTTTTACCGATTACGGTTTACCGGTTATACCGGTTTTAACCGTTTTTTTTTCTTTTTTAAATTAGGTTTTTAAAATAAATTTTTAACAAAATTATTTTTTGAAAAAATCCAAGGCCACGGTCAAGGACGGCCAATTCTAGCAATGCCACGGCCGAATGATTATGCTAATCTTGGCTAAGGCCTCATTATATACCAAGGCAAGGCCATGTCACTTTCTTTTTCTATCGATGTGGGAATTGAGATATCCCTCCTTCTCTACATGCGTACACGGGCATTTTTCTGCGTGTCAAAACCGCATGTGTACACGCGCCTATGTCGGCGCGTGTACTGCACGCTCCAAATATTCTTCCAATCAGAGCTTGCCACGTCAACTGTGTAGCGAGTTTATAATTTTTTCGATTAAAATCGCTACAAGATGTAGCAAATTTAAATTTGCTCAATTTTATTTAAATTTATGCTATTAAAAAAAATTGAACTCGCTACATAGCTAGTTCAAATTACCAAAACAGGCCACAACCGATCCAAACCGGGCCACAACCGATCCAAATCAAACCAAAGGTACAAACTCCGTCTCACTTTAAATTACAAAATAATAATTATTAATAAAAAAACTAAATAGAAATATTATTTTTTTATCTCAAATAAATACTTTAAAAAATATACTTATATACATTTTTATCAAAAAAAAAAAAGAGCATTACTTCCTTCAGGTCAATGAATATTTTAAAAATTAATACTACTTCATTCGCCTCTAAAATTTATGTTTGTAATATTAGTGCATTCGTCTCAAAATATAACATTAAGATAACATTAATTTTTTAGACGAATAAAGTAGTATTCTTTTTTTAAATGTTCATTGAGATGAAGGAAGCCATATTCATTTTTTTTTACATAGAAAAAAATTATACTTTTTAAGAAAAAAAAATTCTTCAATTAAAAAATGAATATTACTTTCGTCCCAAAAGTAATAATATTTTCTATATAAAAAAAAATTGCTTTCTTTGTCTCAAAGAACATTTTAAAAAAATACTACTTTACTTGTCTCAAAAATTAATATTCACTTTCTGAGACGAAGATACTAATATTATAAACATTAATTTTTACAAAAGAATACTATATCGTCTAAAAAAATAAATTACTATCTTTGTCCTAATGAATATTTTATAAAATATTACTTCATTTGTTTTAAAAAATAATGTCATCTATTGAAACGAAGGCACTAACATTACAAATATTATTTTTTGAGGCAAATGAAGCAGTATTATTTTTTTAAATATTCATTGGGATAAAGAAAGTAATGTTTATTTTTTTTGGACAAAAAATGTAGTATTATTTTTTGGTTATTCATTTTGAGTCGAAAGTAATATTTATTTCTGAAATGAAGATTATAATTTTTTATAAAAGTATATTTTTTAAAGTATTTATTTGAAATGAAAATATTTTTATTTAGTTTTCTTTATTAATAATTATTATTTTATAATTTAAAGTGAGACGAAGTTTGTATTTTGATTTTTGATTTTATTGATTTCATTGTTTATTTGGAAAACAATGGCTGACCGATTGCATGGTTAAACAATTGCTGACCGATGGCATGGTTTGTGTTTTTGGATGATTTCATTGTTTGGAAAACAATGGCTGATCGATGGCCTTGGCTTGTGTTTTTTGAGGGGCTGACCGATGGCCTTGTTTGTGTTTGGATAGGTTGTGACCAACTAAATAGTATTATTTTTTGGACAATTAATATTTCTATTTAATGTATGAAAAAAATAGCAGTACTTTCATGCGATGTACGCCAAAATTATGAAAAATTTTCTCAAATAATTTCATTTTAAAAATTTAAATTCCAAAATAATCCACATTTGAAATCGCTATACGGTGTAGCGAGTTTATAATTTTTTCGGTTAAAATTGCTACACGGTGTAGCGAATTTAAATTTGCTCAATATTATTTAAATTTATGCTATTAAAAAAAATTAAACTCGCTACACAGTGTATCGAGTTCAAATTACCAAAGTAGGCCACAACCGATCCAAACCGGGCCACAACCGATCCAAACCAAAGGTACAAACTCCGTCTCACTTTAAATTACAAAATAATAATTATTAATTAAGAAAACTATATAAAAATATTATTTTTTCCATCTCAAATAAATACTTTAAAAAATATACTTCTATAAAAAATATATTATTTCTTTCAAAAATAAATATTACTTTCGACTTAAAATGAATAACCAAAAAATAATACTACATTTTTTATATAAAAAAAGAGCATTACTTCCTTCATCCCAATGAATATTTTAAAAATGAATACTAATTCATTCGCCTCTAAAATTAAATGTTTTTAATGTTAGTGCATTCGTCTCAAAATACGATATTAAGATGACATTAGTTTTTTAGACGAATAAGGTAGTATTCCTTTTTTAAATGTTCATTGAGACGAAGGAAGCCATATTCATTTTTTTTACATAGAAAAAAATTCTACTTTTTAAGAAAAAATTAATGTCATATATTGAAACGAAGGCACTAACATTACAAACATTAATTTTAGAGGCAAATGAAGCAGTATTATGTTTTTAAATATTAATTGGGATGAAGAAAGTAATGTTCATTTTTTTGGACAAAAAATGTAGTACTATTATTTTTTGGTTATTCATTTTGAGTCGAAAGTTATATTTGTTTTTGAAATGAAGATTATAATTTTTTATAGAAGTATATTTTTAAAGTATTTATTTGAGATGGAAAAAAAAATTTATTTAGTTTTCTTTATTAATAATTATTATTTTATAATTTAAAGTGAGTCAGAGTTTGTACCTTTGGTCTGATTTGAATCGATTGTAGCCCGATTTAAAACGGTTAAGCAGTCAACCGGTTAAAAGTCAATCGGTTAAGAATAAAAGTCGATCGGTTAAATAATTAAATGAGGAAGCCGAAGCTTGAGTGCTTGACCGATGCTTTATGCTTTGTTGCTGGTTGAGTTACTTGAGTAATAAACATATACACCGGTGATAGATATTAGTATCACAGGTAGTACAAAGTTACTTAACTCATGCAAAAAGTAGAACAAACTTTTAATATTTTTTCCACAGAAATATTAAAATAATATAGTTATAAATTATTTTTATTTATTATGTTGTTAGCCTTATTTATTTAGATTAATTAAAATAATGAAATTATATATTAGCACAGTGTTATTGGTTTTCCAAATAATAATAATAATAATAATAGAAGTATATTTTTTAAAGTATTTATTTGAAATGAAAAAAATAATATTTCTATTTAGTGTTCTTTATTAATAATTATTATTTTTTAATTTAAAGTGGGACGGAGTTTGTATCTTTTTTGTGACTCTTGCCCTTTACCGATTTGATCAACCGGTTAAGCCAAGACATCAACCGGTCAAGAGAAAAGTGATGACCATTTGTTAATCACACAAACAAAAGCTCATCATGCTAACTAATACTATCATTTAATTGCTTGCTCCCAACCGTGTGAAATAAAAAATGGTCATCACTTTTCTCTTGACCGGTTGATGTCTTGGCTTAACCGGTTGACCAAATCGGTAAAGGGCAAAAGTCACACGCCCGATTGATCCAAATCGATAAAGGTCAAGGGAAAAAACTCCGTCTCACTTTAAATTACAAAATAATAATTATTAATAAAGAAAACTAAATAGAAATATTATTTTTTCCATCTCAAATAAATATTTTAAAAAATATATATACTTCTATAAAAAATTATTTTGAGTCGAAAGTAATATTTATTTTTGAAATGAAGATTATAATTTTTTATGAAAGTATATTTTTTAAAGTATTTATTTGAGATGGAAAAAATAATATTTTTATTTAATTTTCTTTAATAATAATTATTATTTTGTAATTTAAAGTGAGGCGGAGTTTGTATTTAATTTGTTTGGAGTGCAATTGTGTGGCCTTGATCGATTGTTGTCACAGTGGGCTTGATCGATTGTAGTGGCCTTGATCGATTGTAGTGGCCTTACCGATTCTGGCCTTGACCGATTGTGGCCTTGCTTTGTGTTTGGATCGGTTGTAGTGGTCTTACCGTATTGACCGGTCACACTATGTCCTTGTTTGTTTTTGTTTGGATCGGTCATCCAATAATAATGACCGGTCACCATGTCAAGGATTGGTATCAGTCATCCAATAATATTGACCGGTCATCATGTCAATGATTTACCGATCCTTGTCACAACCGGGGTGGGGTGGGGCGGTAGGGGGTGGGGTAGGGCGGGAGTGGGTAGGGCTGGTGGGGTGATTAAAAATAAATTTAAAATGTTTAGTTTTTTTGGACCCGGGGTAGGGTGGGGTGGGGGACGGAGGGTGGGGTAGGGGTAGGGGTGGTTAAAAATAAATTTAAAATGTTTTTTTTTTTTGACCCGGTGGGGGTAGGGGGTCGGGGTGATTAAAAATAAATTTAAAATGTTTAATTTTTTTTGACCCTGGGGGGGTGGGGTAGGGGGGGCTGGGGGCGGGAGTGGGTAGGGCTGGGGCTGGAGTGATTAAAAATAAATTTAAAATGTTTAATTTTTTTTTTGGACCGGGGGGGGGGGGGGGTGGGGGCGGAGGGGGGGGCAGGGGGGGTTAAAAATAAATTTAAAATGTTTAATTTTTTTTTTTTGACTCGGGGGTGGGGGTGGGGGTAGGGGTAGGGGGCGGGGGGTGGGGGAGGCAGGTGATTAAAAATAAATTTAAAATGTTTAATTTTTTTTTAACCCGGGGGTGGGGTAGGGTGGGATGGGGTGGGGTGGGAGCAGGGCATAGGGGTGGGGGTTGTTAAAAAAAATTAATGATTAAATTTTTTTTTGACTTTGGATAATCGAGCAGCAATAGGAAATACGTACATGTTTGCCAATGACTTTTTCAGGAAGAGAAGTTAAAACAAACCTGGAAAGCGGGTGGGGTGGGGTGGGTTAAAAAAATTTAATGATTAAATAATTGTGAAGAGAAGTTTCTCAAGAACGTCAAAATAATGAATTTTTTTTTGACCCGATGCGGGGGGTGGGGGGTTGTTAAAAAAAAAAATTTAATGATTAAATTTTTTCTTATCCGATGGGGGGAGGGGGGTTGGTGGAGTGGGTGGGGGCAGGGGGTTAAAACTAAGTTTATTTTGGTTCATCTCCCTATCAATATAAATATAACGGGTTGAGACGGGTTAACGAATTGACCCGCTTTAACCCGCTAAATTTAACGGGTTAAAGCGGGTAACTCGTTTCAACCCAAAATTGTTAATGGATTGGGTCGGGTCGAATAATTAGCGAGTTGGATTGAACAGGTTATTGAGTAATGGGTAAAAAATGACAGGCCTAGTTGGTTGGGCCTCATTTCAGCTTCAAGGGCACGCTGGCAGTACTTCCCATAGAAGCTGTGATGGCCACTAGAACAATAAGCATAGACTTAGGCTCCGTTTGTTTCACCGTAAAACATTTTTCGGAAAATGTTTTCCGGAAAATAACCTGTTTTACGGTGTTTGGTTAGCCCCCGGAAAATGTTTTCCGGAAAATAACTCATTTTCCGCTGTTTGGTTGCCTAAGTAAAACGTTTTCCGGAAAACTTTTTACGCCCTTCCTAAGTAAAACGACCTACTGACCTTGTCCTAAGTAAAACATTTTCCGAAAAATGGAGGCTTTAATGTACAACTCATATTACGCCCGTACTGACCACTCCCACTGCCTATCCCTTTCCCCACCCCCCCCAAAATTTTGTTTTTTTTTAATTTTTTTGTAATCGCCTCCACTCAGCCTTTTCACCCCCACTCCCACTTCCACTTCCCCAAATTTTTTTTTTTTTTTTTGTAACGCCCCCCTACTTTGCCTACTTCCCCCCCCAAATTTTTTTTTTTTTTTTGTAATCGCCCCAACCTCGCCTGCTACCCCCATTCCACCCCTCCCCCCAAAAAAAAAATTTTTTTTTTTTTTTTTTTTTTTTAATCGCCCCCACTCCTCGCTGCCTACCCCACTTCACCCCACCCACCCACCCCCCAAATTTTTTTTTTTTTTTTGTAATCGCCCCCTACTCCCCTGCTTACCCCACCCTCCAAAATTTTTTTTTTTTTTGTAATCGCCCCCTACCCTCGCCTTACCCCACCACCACCCCCCAATTTTTTTTTTTTTTTTTTTTGTAATCGCTCTACCCTCGGCTTTACCCCACCCCCACCCCCCCCCAAAAAAAAAGAAAAAAATTTTTTTGGGGGTGGGTGGGTGGGGCAGTAGGCGAGGGGGTAGGGGGCGATTACAAAAAAAAAAAAATTTTTTTGGGGGGTGGGGTGGTGGGGGAGTGGGGGTGGGTAGGCGAGGGGGTAGGGCGATTACAAAAAAAAAATTTTTTTTTGGGGGGGGGGTGGGTGGGTGGGGGGGTGGGGTAGGCAGGGGGTAGGGGGGGCGATTACAAAAAAGAAAAAAAAAAATTTTTTTTTTGGGGGGGGTGGGGGGGGGGGGTGGGGTAGGTCACCTTGTGAAATATGAGTCGTTTTACCAAACACCCGAAAACATTTTACACACTTCCTCCGTAAAAAATTTTACGCTCTACCTCCGTAAAACATTTTACAGGAAAACATTTTACAGGAAAACATTTTCCAGAAAACATTTTCCGAAAAACATTTTACGTCGAAACAAACGGAGCCTTAATCACGAGCCCTACTATTCCTTCCATTTCTTGAATACAGTATTTTCTTTTTTCTTTCTGTTCTAGCTTGTTGTCTTGAATTCATTCCTATAAGTAAGGCCAATATATATGGATGGCAATGATAAAGGTAAGGGTATTATAAATACAAAAGATTTGATGTTATCTACATTTATTCAGTGAATCTACATTTATTACTTTTTCTTCCCTTTTCTCTTTGGTTGATTTTGCCGTCTTTTAGGCTCCGTTTGTTTTGCGTAAAACATTTTCCGGAAAATGTTTTCATGTAAAATGATTTCATGTAAAAAGGTTTCCTTGTAAAATGTTTTCATGTAAAAAGATTTCCATGTAAAATGTTTTCTTGTAAAATATCATGGTCTTGTTTTCAGTTGTTTGGCAAATTTGACGAAAATGTTTTCCGGAAATGTCACTTTTTTTTATTAATTTAAATCAACTTTGGATACGCCCCACCCACCCTCGCCTACTCACCTCCCCTACCCACCCAACCCCAAATTTTTTTTTTAAATTTTTTAATAAATAATAAAAAAAAAATTATTTTTTTTTTTGGGGGGGGGGGGTGGGTAGGGGGTGTAAAATTAAAAAAAATTGGGGGGTGGGTAGAGGTGGGTGGGGCGGTTTCCAAAAAAATTTTTTTGGAGGGGTGGGGTAGGCGGGGGGTGGGTGGGCGGTTTCCAAAAAAAAAAAAATTTTTTTTTGGGGGGGTGGGGTAGGCGGGGGTGGGTGGGCGGTTTCCAAAAAAAAATTTTTTTTTGGGGTGGGGGGTGGGGGTGGGGTAAGGCGGGGGTGGGTGGGGCGGTTTCCAAAAAAAAAAAAAAAAAAAATTGGGGGGTGGGGTAGGCGGGGGTGGGTGGGGTGGTTTCCAAAAAAAAATTAAAAATTTTTTTTTTTTTGAGAGGGGTAGGGGGTGGGGTAGGCAGGGGGTGGGTGGGCGGTTTCCAAAAAAAAATTAAAAAAAATTTTTTTTTGGGGGAGGGTGGGGTGGCGGTTTCCAAAAATAAAAAAAAAAATATTTTTGGGGGAGGTGGGGTAGGCGGGGTGGGTGGGCGGTTTCCAAAAAAATAAAAAAATTTTTTTTTGGGGTGGGGTAGGCGGCGAGGCTGTGGGGCGGTTTCCAAAAAAAAAATTGGGGGAGGGTGGGGGGTGGGGTAGGCGGGGTGGGTGGGGCGGTTTCAAAAAAATAAAAAAAAATTTTTTTTTTGGGGGGAGGGGTGGGGGGTGGGGTAGGCAGGGGGTGGGTGGGGCGGTTTCCAAAAAAAAATTTTTTTTTTGGAAGGGGGGTGGGTGGGGGCAGTTAAATTTTTTTTTAATTATTATTATTATTATTATGTTGTACCGAGCGTAATATGAGTTGTACATTAAGGCCAAGAACAAGAGTTGTAAAATGATTTACGAATTTGAAATTGGTAAATCATTTTACAAAGAAAACCTCCTTTTTTTACATCCTAGTAAAATGTTTTACATTTGACTTTCTTTTACAAGTGGTTACCAAACACTCGAAAGTAGGTAAAACATTTTTCGGAAAACATTTTACTTGAAACAAACACCCGAAAACAAGGAAAACATTTTCCGAAAAATGTTTTACATGAAACAAACGGAGCCTTACTCTCTTCCCTTTAGGTAGATTTCCTTAATTGATGCATCTATATAGGAAAATTTGATTTATAAAATAAATAAATAAATATATACACACACAATTGATTCAGTGAATATACATCAATTTTCTTTCAACTTACCAATATTCCAAGATTACTTTTCTTCCTTTTTCTCTTGGTTGATTTCCTTATTTTTTACATCTTATAATCTCCTCCTCTTTTTGGTAGATTTCCTTAATTAATGGCTCAGAATCGGAAAAATTGATTCACAAAATAGGAGTATATATGCAAAATGATTATATATATTTAGGGTATAGGGTAAATTATTAAATTATATTATAAAATAAGTTCCTGGTCGATCAATTCATGGGTTTGGTTACAGAATCAGGTGGGGGCCCAGTGATGTGAGTTGGGGACCATTTACTTTTGGTCATACATAACTTACTTTAGCTCATCTCCACTCCACACACACACAGTAACCGTATGCATGTATGTAATCCCGCGTCATTTCTTAGTCCTACTTACTTATAAAAGCCAACACTAACTATAGTAATAGAACAATACTATAGCAATAAAACCTCCAAAACAAATCACAAAAGTAGAATGGAACTCACCTTTTCTTTCTCCTCTGCAACACGCCAATTGTGAATTTTTTTCTTTTACTCTTTTGGTCATTTAAATGATAAGTCTTCATCCACAAGCACTAAGAAGCAAGAAAACAATAAGGGAAAGTTTCAGTTTCAGACATGAATAAATAATTCACCTCTTCCCATCTTCATCACATGTAGCTTATAAATAAATGAAGATAAAAATAATAATTGTTAAGAAAATAATTTTCATAAACCGACAATAATGCTAATGAAGTAATATTATAAATTTTGAATTTTTTTCTTGTACACAACATTATGGCTTTCTTGAGTTTTAAACACACAAAAAAAAAAAAAAATTGGTTTAGGCAATAACACAAACACCTAGAGTGCAATTCAACAACAACAAATGGATACAAAGAAAATCTCAAAATTGCCCCAATTCCAAAAGAAAACCTTCAATGAGAAAAACCCAATTTAGGTAACCCAAGTTGAATAAACTAAGCCCACATAATCCTAGTCCATATCTAGGAAAAATAATCCACTTATTAAATAATTCAATTACTTAAATAACAAAACTAATTAATTAAAAGAAATAATATTTAATAACTAAATATAAATATGAGGGTTATTACAATTTCTCTCTCTAAAGATACACGTAAATCTCTCCTAATCAATTATTCTCTCCATAATCAAATACTTTGATTGATCTCTTCTACCATAGTCTGTCTGATAGTGTAGCTTGGTATATATGGATAGTCAATATTTTATTTACATAGAGATAGTGCACATGTGCTAATTAATAGGTTCTAAAATTCTCTCTCTCTCTCTCACACACACATATTATACCCATAAGAGAAGAGGTAGGCAGTGCTTGCTCCAATTATTCTAGCAAGTTTTTATTTATCCTACCTCTATACATATACGTATATATGATCTGCCCAATTTTAATTCATCATCATCGTCTTAACTGCGACTACTGTGCTAATCAAAATTGCTTTTTGCATCTATAGATTCATCAAATTATTAAAGTGAAACTTTCAATAGTTTATTATATATATATATGTATTCTCACACTTGGGCCTCTTACTTAATTTTGTTTCAGTAAATATGGAGGAGGTCTCTGCTTCTTCTTCTTCTACCTCCACAGCTCATGATCAACAACCCAAACCCAATCCCAATCCCAATCCCAATCCCATCCCTGATACTAATTCTCATGGCGTCGTTCCCTTTTACAAGCTTTTCACCTTTGCTGATTCCACTGATTACTTGTTGATGACTGTTGGTACAATTGGTGCCATCGGCAATGGCCTCTCCATGCCTTTAATGACCATCTTATTCGGCCAACTCATTGATTCTTTCGGTGAGAACCAGAATAACAACGATGTTGTTCGCCAAGTCTCCAAGGTATCGATCTCTATCTATCTACACGCACATGTACACTTGTTCTAACTTAATACTCCCTCCGTCCCGGCGAAAGAGTCACAAAATTTGTCCGACACGCAAAATAAGAAATGTGATGTAGGAAAGAGAAAAAGTTTAAATGTTGTGAGTATGAAAAATTAAATAGGAGAGAGAATGAGTGGGAGGTGATGTAAGAAAGAGAATGTTGTGAGTGTAAAAGTAAAGTAAGAGAGAGAATGAGTGGAGAGAATAGTGATTTAAGGTTTCCTTTTTGGGAAAGTGGCTTTTTAAATGGGACGCCCAAAAAGGAAATAAATGGCTCTTTCGCTGGGACGGAGGGAGTATTCACTTACTTATATCATGACTCAAGGCCTTTTGTTCATCCTAATTTAGGTGGCCCTGAATTTCGTTTACTTGTCTATTGGGACCGGCATTGCAGCATTCTTTCGTAAGTATTAGCACAATATTCATGATGAGTGTGCTTATTAATTAAACACTTCATAATTAATACTCCCTCCGTCCCATTAGTATTAGCACAAACACTGTTTGCGCGGGAATTAAGGAATATGATATTTTAATAAAATGTTGTGAGTGTAAAAGAATGAGTGGAGAGAGAATGAGTGGAGGGTGTAATAAATTATAATGGTGTTGTGAGTATTAAAATAATGTAGGAGAGAGAATGAGTGGGGTTGGGTGAATATTTTATTAATATAAAGTTTCCTTTTTGGGAGTGTGCGAATATTAGCGGGACGCCCAAAAAGGAAAGTGTGCTAATATTAGCGGGACGGAGGTACTTTCTTATTTGATTAGTTAGCTCTTTCCAGCAAATATAATTAATTAATTTCCAATATTGAAACTCTGGCAGAGGTGGCCTGTTGGATGGTCACGGGAGAAAGGCAGGCTGCTCGCATAAGAAACCTATACCTAAAAACAATCTTGAGACAAGATGTGGCTTTCTTCGACAAGGAAACCAATACCGGAGATGTTGTTGGCAGGATGTCTGGTGATACCGTTTTCATACAAGATGCCATGGGCGAAAAGGTATGCATTAGTACGTCATATCCCTAAGCTACGGTACCCTTTATACTATTGTATGTTCTGTACACACACTGATGGCTGCACTGCACTGCAGGTAGGGAAATTCACCCAGCTCTTGTCCACATTTTTGGGAGGCTTTGTTATAGCATTCACTGAAGGTTGGCTTCTTACCCTCGTCATGTTATCCTCTATTCCTCCAATGGTGATATCCGGTGCAATCATGTCCATTATTATATCACAGATGGCGTCCCAAGGACAAAATGCTTATGCAAAAGCAGCAAATGTCGTCGAACAAACAATTGGTTCAATCAGAACGGTAATTTATTTATTCCTATCCACCCAAGTAGTGTTGGCTCATGTACCCTTTCTACCTCAACACTGAAATTTGGTATGCACTTAGGTTGCATCGTTTACGGGTGAGAAAAAAGCTGTTGCAAAATACAACAAGTCCCTCGTTCAAGCTTACAAGTCAGGTGTCAACGAAGGATTGGCTACTGGATTGGGTTTTGGATCGCTCTTTTTTATCATATTTTGCAGTTATGCTTTGGCAATCTGGTTTGGTTCAAAAATGATACTGGAAAGAGGTTACTCTGGGGTCGTGCTCACCGTAATTTTCTTTGTCTGATCTGGTTCAATGTGAGTTTTCGTGGGGAGGGTTCCTTTTTATGTTCGGCTCACTGGGTACCACATAGTTGGATTTAACAACGTTTTGTGCACATTTCGGGTCTGCAGGGCGGGCATCTCCATGCCCGAGTGCCTTCTCTGCAGTCAAGCTGCGGCATTCAAGATGTTCGAGACAATTGAGAGGAAGCCAGACATAGATGCCTACGACACTGTGGGAAAAGTATTGGGCGATATTCGCGGTGATATAGAATTAAAGGATGTCCATTTTAGTTACCCGGCTGGACCGGATGAGCAAATATTCAATGGATTTTCTCTTGTCATCCCCGTGGCACCACCTGCAGCCTTGGTTGGGCAAAGCGGAAGTGGGAAATCAATCGTAATCAGCCTTATTGAGAGATTTTATGATCCTCAAGCCGGCGAGGTTCTTATCGATGGAATTAATGCGAAAGAATTGCAAATTTGAAATGGATTAGGGAGAAGATCGGTCTTGTCGGCCAAGAACCGGTGCTATTTGCCTCCAGCATTAAGGATAATATCGCATACGGGAAAGACGGTGCAACCATAGAAGAGATCCGCGCAGCAGCTGAGCCGGCAAATGCAAACTAAATTTATTGATAAACTACCTCAGTTCCGTAACCCTGTTTGAATCATTTTTCCCGTACAAAATTGTTCCAACTCTTGTGAACTTTTAAGTTATTATGCCGCCTAATTTGAACTTTCAAACGATTTGGCATTTCAGGGAATAGACACCATGGTTGGAGAACATGGTACGCAGCCTTTCTGGTGGTCGAAGCAAAGAGTTGCTATAGCCGTGGCAATTCTAAAAGATCCCCGGATTCTTCTTTTGGATGAAGCAACAAGTGCGCTTGATGCAGAATCTGAGAGAGTTGTACAGGAGGCACTCGACAGGATTATGGGAAACCGAACAACTGTTATTGTTGCGCATCGTCTAAGCACAGTGAGAAATGCTGATATGATTGCTGTCATTCATCGGGGAAAGATGGTCGAGAAAGGTACAACTTCAGTCATCATCACACGTGTTTTCTTCAATGCCACTTTTCTTGTGCAGTTGCAAACTACAAATTCACGGGAAATGATGCCCCCGAATCCAGCACCCATGATTCTAGTGCACTACTAACACTTAGAACCAGTACATCATCACCTTCGACTGCCACATTCGCCTGATTGCCCTTACGATTTGGACAATCCCTCTTAAAGTGTCCCAACTCCTTACAATAGTAGCACTGAACAGATCCCTTCGCAACCTTCGGTTTGTCCTTGGTCTCATCAGCTTTGCCCTTACCACTCACTACGTTCTCCCTAGATTCGGTTCTCCCTTGTTTGCTAGTACCCGGCTTCCCCCTACTAGTAGTAGCTAAAGCCGCTCCCGAAGTACTTGATGTCCCCAACTTCTTCATGCGATTTTCCTCACCTAAAAGAAAGTCTTTAACATCATCATATTTCAATTTTTTCTTACCTGCTGAAGCGTTGATTGCAGTCACCGTTCCGCTCCAACTTGCCGGTAAAGAAGCTAGCAACAAGCATGCATGAACCTCGTCATCGAACTTGATCTCCACCGCTGTCAATGAATCTATGACATCCATAAATTCATCGATGTGCTTAGCCAAGGATCCTCCCTCTTGCATCTTGAGACTACCCATCTTACGTATCAAATCAACCTTATTTGCAGCAGACGGAGTTTCATATCTCTCAGTAAGATAATCCAATAGCTCCTTGGTGGTTGTCGCCTTCCTGGTAGTCTTCGCAATCCACTTTGACAAAGTAGATCTAACCACCCCTAAAGCTTTCCGATCCATGAGTTCCCATTCTTCCTGATCTTCATCTTCCGGTTTGACACCCTTCAGAGGCTTGTAGAGATCCTTGTTGTACAAGAGATCCTCAATCTGCATCCTCCAATATCCGTAGTCAGACCCATCGAATTTCTCAACCGCCTGTTTGTCTTTGCCCATTCTTGATTGCTTGAAACAACTCCCTTGATCCTAAACCAAGAGCTCTGATACCAGTTGTTGTGAATATGGCCCTCCACACCCAAGCAAACCTACAAGAATAATAATCGCACACAAACCAAGCACAAGAAATCAAAGAAAACAGAAAAGAACACAAGAAATTGTTAACCCAGTTCACCAAATTGATTGGCTACGTCTGGGGGCACTACCAAGCCAGGATCTTGCACTATGTAATTAGAATTTGTGTTACAACTGAATTGGGGGCGGAACATTTGTTTATATATGACCTAGGGTAGAGTCCAAATCCTAAACAAACAAGGAAACTGAGACTGTTGCTGAACGGGCGGAGCGCGGCCGCTCTCACCCCGAGCGCGGTCACGCAGACATGCCGAGACTTCAATGTTCCCAAATAATATTCCAGCGCGGCCGCTCTTATCTAGAGCGCGGTCGCCTTCAACACGTCGTCAACCAGCATCATCCTCGGCCCAAGAGCGCGGTCGCGCACGCCACTAGCGCGGCCGCTCTTGTGCCCAGCAACCTCAGACGAGATTCTTCCCCCTTGCTTCGATGTCTAGCCCAATTGATCCTCTATCCCAACAGATACATTTCCCGTGAATTTGTAGTTTGCAACTGCACAAGAAAAGTGGCATTGAAGAAAACACGTGTGATGATGACTGAAGTAGTACCTTTCTCGACCATCTTTCCCCGATGAATGACAGCAATCATATCAGCATTTCTCACTGTGCTTAGACGATGCGCAACAATAACAGTTGTTCGGTTTCCCATAATCCTGTCGAGTGCCTCCTGTACAACTCTCTCAGATTCTGCATCAAGCGCACTTGTTGCTTCATCCAAAAGAAGAATCCGGGGATCTTTTAGAATTGCCCTGGCTATAGCAACTCTTTGCTTCGACCACCGAAAAGTGCGTACCATGTTCTCCAACCATGGTGTCTATTCCCTGAAATGCCAAATCGTTTGAAAGTTCAAATTAGGCAGCATAATAACTTAAAAGTTCACAAGAGTTGGAACAATTTTGTACAGGAAAAATGATTCAAACAGGGTTACGGAACCTCGAGGTAGTTTATCAATAAATTTAGCCGCATTTGCCGGCTCAGTCTTGCGCGGATCTCTTCTATGGTTGCACCGTCTTTCCCGTATGCGATATTATCCTTAATGCCGGAGGCAAATAGCACCGGTTCTTGGCCGACAAGACCGATCTTCTCCCTAATCCATTTCAAATTTGCAATTCTTTCAGATTAATTCCATCGATAAGAACCTCGCCGGCTTGAGGATCATAAAATCTCTCAATAAGGCTGACATGCTTGATTTCCCACTTCCGCTTTGCCCAACCAAGGCCGCAGTGGTGCCACCGGGATGACAAGAGAAAATCCATTGAATATTTGCTCATCCGGTCGGCCGGGTAACTAAAATGGACATCCTTTAATTCTATATCACCGCGAATATCGCCCAATACTTTTCCCCTGGTGTCGTAGGCATCTATGTCTGGCTTCCTCTCAATAGTCTCGAACATCTTGAATGCCGCACTTGACCTGCAGAGAAGGCACTCGAGCATGGAGATGCCCGCCCGCAGACCCGAAATGTGCACAAAACGTTGTTAAATCCAACTATGTGGTACCCCGTAGCTGAACATAAAAAAGGAACCCCTCCCCACGAAAACTCACATTGAACCAGCCAGACAAAGAAAATTACGGTGAGCACCTGACCCCCAGAGTAACCTCTTTCCAGTATCATTTTTGAACCAAACCAGATTGCCAAAGCATAACTGCAAAATATGATAAAAAAGAGCGATCCAAAACCCAATCCAGTAGCCAATCCTTCGTTGACACCTGACTTGTAAGCTTGAACGAGGGACTTGTCAGATTTTTGCAACAGCTTTTTTCTCACCCGTAAACGATGCAACCTAAGTGCATACCAAATTTCAGTGTTGAGGTAGAAAGGGTACATGAGCCAACACTACTTGGGTGGATAGGAATAAATAAATTACCGTTCTGATTGAACCAATTGTTTGTTCGACGACATTTGCTGCTTTTGCATAAGCATTTTGTCCTTGGGACGCCATCCGTGATATAATAATGGACATGATTGCACCGGATATCACCATTGGAGGAATAGAGGATAACATGACGAGGGTAAGAAGCCAACCTTCAGTGAATGCTATAACAAAGCCTCCCAAAAATGTGGACAAGAGCTGGGTGAATTTCCCTACCTGCAGTGCAGTGCAGCCATCAGTGTGTGTACAGAACATACAATAGTATAAAGGGTACCGTAGCTTAGGGATATGACGTACTAATGCATACCTTTTCGCCCATGGCATCTTGTATGAAAACGGTATCACCAGACATCCTGCCAACAACATCTCCGGTATTGGTTTCCTTGTCGAAGAAAGCCACATCTTGTCTCAAGATTGTTTTTAGGTATAGGTTTCTTATGCGAGCAGCCTGCCTTTCTCCCGTGACCATCCAACAGGCCACCTCTGCCAGAGTTTCAATATTGGAAATTAATTAATTATATTTGCTGGAAAGAGCTAACTAATCAAATAAGAAAGTATATTAATTATGAAGTGTTTAATATTGTCGGGTTCGGTATATTTCTAATTATTTGGAAATAAATTCCTTCCATATTATGCATCCCGCCCGGAGAATGCAACTGATTTACACTACAACTGCACAATCACAAAGAAAGGGCCTAAACCGTCGTTAAATAAAGAACATACTCTGTTCCAAAGTTAGAGGTCCAATGTCCCAGCAAATATCCTCCATTATTTACAAGATTGTGGATCAAATCAAGAAACTTCGCAAATCTAAAACTAAGAAAACTGAGATCAGCATTCTCAAGATTTTCTGCTAGTATATCTCAAAACGTTTATCACATAAGAAATACCACGGTTAGACGCCTCTTGCGATTATCTTTTCTCGTACAAAAGGCCAAGCTTGTTGTGAAAATCACGCCCACGCAGCGGAAAACGGACCGAGCTAGGAAGATGTAATAGGGGCAACACACACGAAAAGTAAATCACACACAAAGAAACGCATAAGAATTGTTAACCCGGTTCGTTGCAACAACAACTACGTCCGGGGGCGCTACCAAGCCAAAATATTCACTATAATATTTTCAGATGTTACAATTTGTCTCTAGGCTATCACATGTATTTATAGGAAACAAGAAATCAAATCCTAGTAATAAAAGGATTCCTAACTTAAGAAAGTATTCTTCTTTCTTCACAAGTCTTCCAAATATTACTACCAAAAGGAATCACCAAGCAAGAGGAGTTCTGGTCAAAATAGGAAACAAAATCTGCTGCAAAATTCTTCTTCCGACACGTGGGCGGTCGCCCATCACTCTATGGGCGGTCGCCCAAGAAGTTTTTCCCACGAGACCCAACCTTCTGTACTCATGGGCGGTCGCCCATCACCCTATGGGCGGTCGCCCAGCTCAGCAGTCTCTCCTCCGGATTTTTCCTTTATTAATGGTTTTGACTCCAATCCCAACAATCTCCCACCTGGAGACAAACCATCCATGATACCTCTCTTGAAACAAACAATTTCAGTGGCCAGCTAAAGCGTTGGTAGCGCCCGGCCTCTTGTCTAGTTATCCAAGTGAGTTGAAGCTGAGCTACGCTTCAACATAACTGTCGGTTCTACCATGCTCCAAGTCTTCATTCCGAATGATCCTCCCTGCACATCCCCGCTCACTTGCTTGCTAACTATCGATCCTGAACAGCGCGAATCCACGTGCCCCACACAATCACAAGCTTGGAACCTTTGTGTGTTCTTTGCAACCCATCGCATCACCGTTCTAGATCCCGCTCCCATGTTGACCAAATTGGCTCCGCGTCGGCCGACTTCATTACCCAATTTTCTATCAACATACCGTTTAGTGAAATTTCTCCCACCATGGCGATCTCGGCCACCACCATTCATCATTGGGATGCGCCTTCGTTTCCCCCAACGACTCATGTTGCATGTGGTATACAACATATTTTCCACGCCGCCACGAGCTACCAAGCTAGCTTCGCGGTTTACCTTCCATGTCCCACAACCGAAGGTCACCACACAACCCTCCTTATCAAGTTGCCTTATGGAAATCAAGTTCCTCTTCAAATCCGGAATATGTCGCACATCACGTAGCCGTAAAACAGTCCCATCCGTTGCTTTGACCCGAACAACCCCCTTTCCAATGACCTTGACAGGATGATCGTTTCCCAAACGAACAACCCCAAAATCACTCGGAACATACTGCTCCATTCTTTCTGCACTGGTGAATGAATGAAACGTCGAGCCCGAATCCAAAACCCACGAATCAGTTGAACTGCTCCCACCCAAGATTAATACGTCTGCCATCTCTTCAGCAACATTCAATTCCTTCGCTCTGCCTGACCGCTTCGGACAACTTCTCCTAAAGTGCCCCTTCTCCCCACAATCATAGCAAGTAATCACCTTCTTGCCGCCCTTACTCTTTTCACCGACATTTAGTGCTAGCCCCGATGTCCCACCCTTGCTCTTCCTACGAATTTCTTCGCCAAGAATCACATCAACGACATCCGCAAACTTCAGCTTCACTTTTCCTGTTGAAACGTTAACTGCTATCGCAGTCGTATCCCAACTTTCCGGCAAAGAAGAAAGTAAAATCAATGCTAGTACCTCGTCATCAAGAGTAACAGCCACGGAAGACAGTTGGGTCGCAGTAGATTTGAATTCACTTATATGCTTTGTTGCCGACATGCCCTCCACCATCCTTATGTTCAACAGCTTCCTCATTAGATGAGCTTTATTCGCCGCCGATGGTGCCTCGTACATGCTCGCCAACATCTGTAACATCTCCATGGTAGTCTTCGCCTCCAAAACATTCTTCGCCACATCCTTGGTCAACGTTTGCCTAACAAGCCCTAACGCTTTCCGATCCATGATTTCGAATTTTGCTTCCTCTATGTCCGCCGGCCTTTCTTTTAATGGTAGATACAAATCCTTGTTCCATAGAACATCCTCGATTTGTGTCTTCCAAAAATTGAAATCCGTCCCATCAAACTTTTCGATCAACACCACCTTATTCCCATCCTCCAAAGCTCCCAAGAAATCCATAGCAAAAGACACCCCAAGCAATGATTCGACAAAATCAAGAGCTCCGATACCAGTTGTTGTGAAAATCACGCCCACGCAGCGGAAAACGGACCGAGCTAGGAAGATGTAATAGGGGCAACACACACGAAAAGTAAATCACACACAAAGGAACGCACAAGAATTGTTAACCCGGTTCGTTGCAACAACAACTACGTCCGGGGGCGCTACCAAGCCAAAATATTCACTATAATATTTTCAGATGTTACAATTTGTCTCTAGGCTATCACATGTATTTATAGGAAACAAGAAATCAAATCCTAGTAATAAAAGGATTCCTAACTTAAGAAAGTATTCTTCTTTCTTCACAAGTCTTCCAAATATTACTACCAAAAGGAATCACCAAGCAAGAGGAGTTCTGGTCAAAATAGGAAACAAAATCTGCTGCAGAATTCTTCTTCCGACACGTGGGCGGTCGCCCATCACTCTATGGGCGGTCGCCCAAGAAGTTTTTCCCACGAGACCCAACCTTCTGTACTCATGGGCGGTCGCCCATCACCCTATGGGCGGTCGCCCAGCTCAACAGTCTCTCCTCCGGATTTTTCCTTTATTAATGGTTTTGACTCCAATCCCAACAAAGCTGATATGGGATGTTGCTTGAATTTCACATGATCAAAACAATCATACTACACTAGTACCAGCTCTCTGTAATATGACAAAGATAATCGCAAGATTTCACAATAATTTTAATTCATAACCATGGTTTCCAAGCTGCAACTAAAAGCACATGCATACGCAAAAGTAATTTTAGAAGTGCTTTACAGTTCCATGTTGAATTTTGGTACCCGAATTCACGAACCACAACAACAACAACAACAACAACAAAAACAAAGCCTTAGTCCCAAAATAATTTGGGGTTGGCTAACATGAATCCTCATATGTCATCGTGTGAAAAGGTTGTTGGAAAAAATAAGTAAAAAAAAAAATTAAAAAAATAAAATAAAAAATAATAATAATAATAATAAATAATAAAAAAAAAAATAATAATAATAATAATAATAATAATAATAATAATAAATAAATAAAATAAAATAAAATATAAAAATAAAGATAAAAATAAAAATATACATATATGTATATATATATATATATATATATAATAAATAATAATAATAATAATAATAAATAAATAAATCAGCCCCCCACATGGATTTTTGCCCTCCACTCCGGCCTCTTCAACACCATACTTTCATCCACTCCAAGTAAACTCATATCATTTTCAATCACTCTAATCCAAGTTTGTTTGGGTCTTCCCCTACCCCTCGCCAATTTATCATTTCTCCACTGTTCCGGCCTCCTAACCGGTGCATCACTCGGTCTCCTTCTCACATGTCCAAACCACCTCAGACGATTTTCCCTCATTTTATCCTCAATGGGCGCAACTCCTACTTTACCTCTGATCACCTCATTCCCTAATCGATCTTTTCTTGTATGACCGCACATCCATCGAAGCATACGCATCTCCGCCACATTCATCTTTTGCATGTGACACAGTTTCACGGCCCAACATTCGGTGCCGTAAAGCAATGCCGGCCTAATTGCCGTGCGGTAGAATTTTCCCTTTAATCTATTGGGCATGCCGCGATCACATAGAAACCCTGTGGCACTCTTCCACTTTAACCAACCTGCTTTAATCCTATGAGCCACATCACCATCTAATTCTCTATCCTTTTGGATAATGTACAAACACTCTAAGCACAACTACAAATACACTTTAGTGTATAGTAACCTCTCTATGTACCTCACCGCACACTATCACAACTCAAGAGACCTTCCTAATCTTTTACAAGATCTGTTTTGCTTTGCTGGGAATGCCCAAACTGAGAACCCCAACTTCCTATTTATACTGCTCTTAAGTCGGTGAAGGAAGCAATTGGATTTCTCTAGACCATTCCCGTCTCCCTGCCAAATCAAGAAGCTTCTTCACGTTTCTTCAATGGCGGTGGTTCATCTTCAAATTTGGGGCTTTCTTGGAAACTCCTCAAGGTATGTAGATATCTCTAGAACCCTAGAAATTTCTGGAGAGAGGAAGAATCAGTGTTGCTCTTTTAACACTCCCCCTCAACGCTGACTCTTCTCGATCTTGTAGTCATACCTAGTTTTTCTCTGAACTCCTTGAACTTCTTTGCACTAAGACTTTTAGTGAACACATCTGTAATTTGGTCCCCTTTTTGATCGAGCACATTTGTATCTTCCCTTGTAGCACTTTCTCCCTTATGAATTGGTGGTGTACTTCCACATGTTTCGTCCGAGCATGAAATACTGGATTTTCGGCTAGACGAATAGCTGATTGGTTATCACAGTGTAGCTCGACTGCATAATCGATTGGTTGATGTAGATCCTCCAGTAACTTCATCAACCATATACTTTCTTGAGCTGCCATTGCTGCAGATCTGTACTCCGCTTCAGTGGTTGACAATGACAGTTGATTGTCTTTTGCTATACCACGTGACTGCTCCCGAGCCAAGACCGAACACATACCCGGTTGTTGAGCGTCGGGTATCATGATCTCCTGCGTAATCTGCATCACAGTAGCCGATTACTTTGTGATATCCGCCTTTCTGATATAGAAGCCCATAGTTGATTGTTCCCTTTACATATCTCAATATTCTTCTTACAACTTCTAAGTGTGGCTTCTTTGGTTTTTGCATGAATCGACTTACTACTCCCACTGCAAATGCGATGTCTGGCCTCGTCAGGGTTAAGTAGATTAGGCTACCTACCAATTGCCGGTACATTGTCCCATCTTCAACATCTTTGCCTTCTTCCGCACATAACTTTGCATTGACTTCCATTGGGGTGGAGATTGGTTTACACTCAAGCATCCCATATGTACGTAGGAGATCTTTTGCATACTTTTGTTGGCATAGGAACAAGCCTCCTTCATCACGATCAACTTCAAGTCCGAGAAAGTGCTTTAGCTCTCCAAGCTCCTTCATTTGAAATCGAACTGACAAGTTCTCCCTTGTCATTTGAATCTCTTTCATATCGTCACCTGTGATGATCAAATCATCAACGTAAACTAGCACGATAGCTAGTTTACCTTGTTCAGACTTGACAAATAAACTAGAATCTGCCGGTGCCAGAACATATCCGCTTTGAACCAAAAATTCTGCAATCTTGCCATACCAGGCTCTAGGCGCCTGTTTTAGTCCGTATAATGCTTTTCTTAGTTTGCACACATACTCCGGACGATCCTTCCTTTCATATCCTTGTGGTTGGTCCATGTAGATGTCTCGATCAACTTCTCCATGTAAAAAGGCATTTTTCACGTCCATTTGCCAAAGTTTCCATGACTTGCTAGCAGTCAATGCTAATAGCACACGAACAGTGGTGATCTTTGCCACGAGACTAAATGTTTCATCATAGTCTAGTCCATATTGTTGAGAGAACCCACGAGCCACTAACCGTGCTTTATATCGCTCGATTAAACCATCAGGGCGTGTCTTTACTTTGTAAACCCACTTACATGTTATGGGTTTTACGTCTTTGGGCTTCGGGACCAAATACCATGTCTCATTTTGCTTGAGTGCTGCCATCTCCTCATCCATTGCTTTTCTCCATTTAGGATCTCGAGATGCTTCTTCAAATGTTGAAGGTTTTGTTATGCCGGTATCTTCAGTAAGTGCAGCATTTGCATACTTTGGATTTGGTCTTCGTTGACGGTTCGACCTTCTTACTGAATGTTGTTGTGTTTCTGCAACTTCACCACCTTCTCTAGATTCTTCTTGTGAACTTGGCGGTTCTTCTTGACTTCTGTGAACACCGGTGCTCCATGGACTTGTCGGCTGATTAAATTCTATGGGAGAGGTCGGCTCTTGTTCCTCTTCAATAACCAGTGGCGACACTTTCACAGCTTCCGGGTTGCTCGACTCTCCTTCCTTTGTTTGCTCCACGAACTTTTCTTGCAACTTTTCTTCTATCTCCTTCGAGTCTGGAAGCGCTGCTTGTTGAGGTGACCACCAAGATGATGCTTCATCAAACACCACATTTCTGGATACATGGTAACGACCTGATGTGGGGTCACAACATTTCCATCCTTTTCTTTCATTGTCGTATCCAATGAATATGCACCTTATAGCCTTCTTGTCAAATTTTGATCGAAGGTGATCCGGTACGAAGACATAGCACACGCAACCAAAGACTCGAAAATGACTTACCATAGGCTTGGTGTGCCATAGTTTCTGGAAAGGAGAGACAAACCCCAACCTTGCTTGTGGCAGCCTATTTATTACATGTGCCGCAGTCTTCATGCATTCAGCCCAAAACCGTGCGGGAACATTCTTGGCGTGCAACATACTTCGACAAGTCTCTGCAAGATGTCGGTTCTTTCTTTCCGCTACTCCGTTCTGTTGTGGAGTGCCTGGACACGTCAGTTGTCGCCTAATCTTGCACTCACGAAGATATTGAGAAAATTCTTCCGACATATATTCTCCACCGTTATCTGTTCGCAGGCACCGTATGCTCCTTCCAATCTCATTTTCCACTTTTTCCTTGAATTCTTTAAACTTGGCCAGAGTTTCAGATTTTTCTTTCATAAAATAAACCCAAACATACCTTGAGTAATCGTCAATAAACGTCACCATGTAACGCATGCCGCTACAAGATGGTTGCTTGACTCGGCCAAACACATCTGAGTGCACCAGGTCCAACGGTTCTTTGGCTCTGAACTTTGACTCATCATAAGGCAGCTGATGTGCCTTGCCGTATTGACATCCAGCACAGATTGTATCTGTCCGAATGTCTAAAGATGGTAGCCCTTTTAACGTTGACTCGACCATCATTTTCCTCGGCGTGTGATAGCTGACATGCCCCAACCGTGCGTGCCACAAGTCTGCAGTCTCGTTCTTCCTTGTCTTATCTACGTATGCCGACTCCGCTGACATCACGTAAATAGACTCCACTCCTTTTCATTCCATGAACGGCTTGCTATCAATCCATAAGTCTCTACAAACCTTCACGTCCTTTGGTCCAAACACGACGTAATTTCCTGGAGACGTCAACTGAGACACAGACAATAAATTCTTCTTCATGCCTGGTACGTGAAACACGTTCAGCAACTGGACTTGATGAGAACTAAATCTAGGCACGATCTTTGTCTTGCCAATATGAGCTATTGACATTCTCGAATTGTTAGCTGTCACGACAACTCGATCTCCCTTGTACTCGGACATGCAACTAAGCTTCTCCTGGTCTCCCGTCATGTGGTTAGAGCATCCAGAGTCGAAAATCCAATCCTTATTATAGTCGACTAGATTCTGAGTAGTTGCGGCAAGTGCTCGGTCTTCAATCTCCATGATGGTGCTTGCAGTTGTCACCTTTCCTACATTATCTTGAGAACATTCTTCAAAGTCGTTCTCGTCGTCTGAGAAGCTTCCAGAAGAATCTGCTACTGCGTAGGACACTTCTAGGTCCCACTCTTCCTCGCTGTTATCTCCTTGATGACCTCCTGACGTCACCGCGTTACCTTCAAACGACCTTCTCCTCGATTGACAATCCCGAGCAAAGTGACCCTTCTTGCCACAATTGTAGCACTCGTCACCATCACGTCTATTCCCCTGTGGCCGGGATCTATAGCTTTGGCGTTGTTGAGCTCCCCCTCTTTGAAGGCGTCCTTGAGATCCCCCTGGTTGGTGACTCCGTTGACGCTGCCCATTTGACTTCTCTTTGTCATCTTCACGTTTGTTCCACGTACCATTTTTTCGTGGTTGGCCTCTTCGGTTGCTATAGAGTGCCTCTTCTGTATTCTTTAATGATACTCCCGCCATTTTCTTGGCAAGGGCTTCTTGGTTGGCTAATATATTTTCTAAATCTATTAAGGACGGTTGTACAGGCCAACCTTGGATTGTCGTGATAAACGTAGAGTATTCGGGGTTTAAACCGTTGATTATTATTCTACGCATCCGATCTTCTCCAATTTTTGAAGTGGGATCCAATTGCTCTATTTCACGGTATAAGTTTATGATTTTAAAGAAATAATCACTGACCGAATACGTACCTTGTGACGTATTCATAAGGTCTCTTTCCAAAAGCTGTAGTCGGGCAGCATTTTTCTTTGAGAAAAGAGCAACCAAAGCATCCCACGCTTCTTTTGGCACCTCGATATCTTCAATACGTGCGAGCATACTTTTGTCGATAGTCGTCTTGATTGCATATAAAGCCTTCCCTGCTTTAATTTCCCATTTACGGAGCTGCTCCGTGTTGTTCTCGGGCGGTGAGGTCTCCGTGCCGTCTACAATGTTCCATAAGTCCTGTCCTTTAAGGTAGGACTTCATACATGTTCGCCAATCACGATAGTTGTACTCATTCAGTCTCTCCATGCCGGAAGTTGTGCCAATAATATTTGTCATGGTGACTTGATACACTTCTCCCACGTGCTATCAAGTAAGCGAGGTCCCGGACCAACTTGCTTCACTATCCCGGATACCGCACCGAACTCGTAACGTCCCTGCAGCAGTGGTTCCCACGATCCCGGATCGTACCGCTCTGATACCAAATTATTAAATTTTGGTACCCGAATTCACGAACCACAAGTAATAATAATATTTCTATTATTATTAAACACTTTGTACAATTATAATGTACAAACACTCTAAGCACAACTACAAATACACTTTAGTGTATAGTAACCTCTCTATGTACCTCACCACACACTATCACAACTCAAAAGACCTTCCTAATCTTTTACACGATCTGTTTTGCTTTGCTGGGAATGCCCAAACTGAGAACCCCAACTTCCTATTTATACTGCTCTTAAGTCGGTGAAGGAAGCAATTGAATTTCTCTAGACCATTCCCGTCTCCCTGCCAGATCAAGAAGCTTCTTCACGTTTCTTCAATGGCGGTGGTTCATCTTCAAATTTGGGGCTTTCTTGGAAACTCCTCAAGGTATGTAGATATCTCTAGAACCCTAGAAATTTCTGGAGAGAGGAAGAATCAGTGTTGCTCTTTTAACATTCCACCTCCACTAAACCTGTCTCTATGGGCTCCTACTCTAGAATTCCTTGCGAGGGGTTGTTTAAAGGATGAATGAAATTAGATCAATCCGCCAAATTCTAGGGGAAATTACCGTCCGCCAAATTCTAGGGGAAATTACCGGTCCTTCACCCCAAGTTAAAAGACCAATTAAGACAATCGTGAACTTAACAAAAACAATCGTGAACTTAACTAATAACAATTGTGAACTTAACAAATATGTCAAATAATCTTATAAAATTGCAAAACTAGAGAAAATAAAAGACTAAAACAACTTTGAACTTAACAAATATGTCAAATAATTTCATAGAATTGCAAAAAATAGAGGTCATAAAGATAAAAAAACAACTAAAAACAAAAATATAGGTCATAAAAGACTAAAACAACTGTGAATTAAGTAAAATAGAAGACATTTTCATGCAAAAATTATGAACTTAACTAAATCAACTGTGAACTTCTCTTAGTTGTTCAAACAACTGTGAAAAACAATTATGAACTTCTAAAAAACAACTGTGAACTTGGAACGACTGTGAACTTCTCAAATTTGATTCAGATTATATGTTGATGCTATTCGTTTGATTCGTCTTGACGATACGAACAACGGTGCTCTCGGATATTTTTTTTGACTTTTGAATCTTAAGATATTTCATTTTAAAGTTTTGAGGGGAAAAAAGAAAAGAAAAACGAGGGAGGAGAGAGGAGAGAGTGTGACAGCTGGTCCCTTAATGACACGCGTGTCCATTTATAAAGAGAGGGCCTGGTGGTCCTTTTTGTTAGGATGAGGGACGATTCGTAATTGCCTCCAAATTCTACCCCTCATAAAATCATCAACCCCTCATTAAGAGCCTTTGTTAGAAGCGTAGGCCCGTTGTAGATCAACCTCTTCAGCGATCCTGCATAAAGCACTCATTCCAAGGAAATATTGTCAAGAGAAATATTTCAGCCACGTAGCAATTCGTGAATCATTTCAAAAAAAAAACTATTTCTTACTCGTTATCAGGAACCCTAGAGATCAAGACAGACCCTCACTTTCTATCACATGTTCACTCCCACTGATAAGACCCGGCAGACCAAATTTCTGCCATGTCCTGCTAGACCTATTATCCCTTCCAAATAATACACTATATGAACTATTCGCCCAGTGATTACATCACAACACTTGCTGACTATCATAACAAAAATGTATCTAAACCAAAAATGCACATCACATATCATTCAATCTACGCTCTATAATGCTTTAGCGTCACGCAGGCCACCAAAAGATTCCTACCTTCACCTTTTCATTTGCATGTTTGTCCAACCACTATATGTGTTCCAATAAGGAGTGCAAATTTCACATCTACCCAGTCCAATGAGTTAAAAATGTATCATAGACAATCGTATAGAAACCTGCACTCATTACTCTGTCAACTGGTCGGTTACTTTATAAAACACTCTGAACAAAATTGTGATTATTACTTTATCCAAAGGTTGGAGATGGATGTGTTGGGGAATATAGGGTCTTGATCTTGATAACAGGCCAGATATGTGATTGAATCGTGTATAATCCACTTTCCGAATAAAGTATTTCGACCCTTAATGCCTGTGTTGGGTGACTCTCAATATTCGTTGACAAAAGGGAGGATGGCGGATGGCTGTTCTTGGTCTGATGCGGTCGACCGCATGGTGGGAGGCTTGTGTTTTGCGGTCAGCCGCATGGTGCGGTCGACCGCATGGGTTGGCTGGGCCGGGCCTTGTGGCTGACTGCATGTGTGGGATGGTTGGGCCGAGCCTTTGGCGTCGTGTCGTCTTGTTGACGGGCTGGGCTTGATCTAGGGTTTAGGTTGTTCCCTTGTAATATAAATAGATCCTTTTGTCATTGTTCCGTTTTTATGCCTTGGATAGCGAGAGATAGAAACAAGCTAGGTATTCACCATTGAGAGATTGTGAGATTGTGTGATTGTTTTTCACCTTGATCATCTCCTTGTACTCTCGATTGATATAGTGGATTGTTCTCCGTCGCCCGTGGTTTTTTTTCTCCTCTTGTTTTGAGGGGTTTTCCACGTAAATCTTTGTGTTCATTGCTTGTTATTATTTTCGTATTTCTATTTCATATTTGTGTTCATCTTTGCATAGCAATTATAGGCCATTGTTTCCTAACAATTGGTATCAGAGCCTGGTTCAGAAGGGTCCTATATTGCTTGATTGATTAAAGATGTCAGGGAAGTATGAGATTGAGAAGTTTAATCGCAAGATTAACTTTGGGCTATGGAAAGTAAAGATGCGAGCAATTTTGGTGGGTAAAAATTGCGTCAAGGCTTTGCTTGGGAAGGCGAAGAAACCGGCAAGTCTGACGGATGAACAATTTGATGATATGGATGAAAAGGCTTTATCTCTCTTACAATTGAGTCTCAAAGATGAGGTATTGAGAGAGGTTGTAGAAGAAAAGACTGCGGCAGGGCTTTGGCTTAAGCTTGAGCAATTGTACATGACTAAGAGCGTTAGTAACAGGTTGCTACTATTGAAGAAACTTGAAGAGTGTAAACTCAAAACTGGTGGGTCCTTGGAGGAACATCTTGATGAGTTTGATGGCTTGGTCATGGACTTGAAGAATGTCGATGTCAAAATTGATGAAGAACAATTGGCGGTAAAATTGCTTTGTTCTCTACCGTCGGAATACATGCACTTTCGCGAGACTGTTTTGTATGGCAAGGAAGAGATTGATTTTGAAGAGATTAAGTCTGCTTTATTAAGTCGTGAGGTTATCGAAACGCACTTGACTTCCCAAAGTGCTGAATCTCAAGGTGAAGGCTTAATTGCTAAAGGCGGTAAGAAGTCGTGGAAAGGATCGAGTTCAAGAAGTTCTCGGTCAGTCAAATTCAAGTGAATGGCAAAAGAATGTGATATGTCATAGTTGCAAGGAGAAGGGACACATTCGAAAGTATTGCCCTAATTGGAGAGGTAAAAGGGAAGAGGATACAACCGCTAAGGGCAAGGGTGAAGTCGAGTGGTGCATGAAGACACTAGTGATGACGCTGATCGTGATGCTCTTACTGTTTGTGATTCGTGCTCCAAAATCCGTGACAGTTGGATTTTTGGACTCTGGGTGCTCTTATCATATTAGTCCTAACAGACATGGTTCTCGTTCCTATAAAACTATTACTGGTGGAACAGTTTTGATGGGGAACAATGCTGCTTGCAAGGTTGTCGGAATTGGGACTATTATGGTTAAGATGTTTGATGGGGTAGTCAGAAAGTTGCACAACGTCCGGCACGTTCCTGATTTGAAGAAAAACCTGATTTCCTTAGGTACCTTGGATAGCCTTGGATATAGGTGCACCATTGCTAATGGTGAACTATTGGCTACTAAAGATGAATTGGTTGCATTGAAGGGAAAGAAGGTGGGAACATTGTATGAACTGCTTGGGTCTACGGTTGTTGGGGATGTGTCTGTTGCAAAGGGATCTATGACTGAGGCGGAGACTACTCAGCTGTGGCACATGAGATTGGGTCACATCGGCTTGAAGGGAATGACTGAACTTTCGAAGCGCGGCTTATTGGATGGACAGAAGACAGGGCCTATGGATTTCTGTGAGCACTGCGTGCTTGGAAAACAAACAAAGGCAAGCTTCGGACAGGGAGTACACACGTCTAAAGGTATTCTTGACTATATTCATTCTGATTTGTGGGGTCCTGCTAGGAAATTATCTAAGGGTGGTTCTCGTTACTTGTTGACTTTTGTTGATGATTATTCACGAAAGGTGGTTGTCTATTTCTTAAAACATAAGAATGATGTGCTTTTGAATCTTAAGCAGTGGAAAACCTTAGTTGAGAAACAGACAGGTAGACCTATAAAGAAACTGAGAACAGATAATGGCCTTGAGTTTGTCGAAAAGGAGATTACTGAATTTTGCAAAAATGAAGGTATTGGTCGACATAGAACTTGTGTTGGGAAACCACAACAGAACGGTGTTGCTGAAAGAATGAACCGCACTTTGTTAGAAAGGGCTCGGTGTTTGTTGTCACAAGCAGGTTTGGGTAAAGAATTTTGGGCAGAGGCGATTAGTATGACTGCTTACTTGGCTAATCGTTCTCCAAATTCTAGTATTGGGATGAAGACTCCAGTGGAGATGTGGTCTGGCTCTCCAGGAGATTACTCAAGATTGCGTATCTTTGGGTGCCCCGCATATGCTTATGTCAACAATGGAAACAAATTGGAGCCAAGAGCCAAAAAGTGTGTCTTTGTTGGCTATACTACTGGAGTGAAGGGATTTCGGTTATGGGACCCGGTTGCATCTAAGTTCCTGACGAGTAGAGATGTCACATTTAATGAGTCTCTACTCCTCCATGAGAAAGGTGGTTCTGCAGAACAGACACAGAAGCAGGTGGAGCTAGATGGAGATGATAGGGTGGAACTTGACTTAGATGCGGATAACTTGTCTGATGAAGCACCTCCTACTGATGCTTCAGTTCAGGAGGAAGAGACTACGGTGCAGGTGGAGACTACCAGTGATCGTGGTAGGGGTAAGAGGGATAAAAGACCTCCTATTAGATATGGGTTTGAGGAGATGGTGGCTTATGCACTGTCCATTCTTGGCTGTTGATGTGCATGAACCAATCTCCTACAAGGAAGCTATGTCTTGTGAAGATTCTGCAAAGTGGTCGGCTGCTATGGAAGAAGAGATGGTATCTCTTGCGAAGAATCAGACATGGGAACTTGTGAGGCCTCCACCGAAGAAGAAGTTAGTCAGCTGCAAGTGGGTCTACAAGTTCAAGGAAGCTTCGGGGATTGAGGAAGCAAGGTATAAAGCAAGGTTAGTTGCTCGGGGCTTTACTCAAGTCGAAGGGATAGACTACAATGAGATATTTTCACCGGTTGTTAGACACACATCTATTCGTACCTTGTTAAGCATTGTGGCAATGAAGGATCTTGAGCTTGAGCAGTTAGATGTGAAAACAGCGTTTTTACATGGGGAACTTGAGGAGGAGATCTACATGCGCCAACCTGAAGGGTTTGTGGTCGAGGGGAAGGAGGATCATGTTTGTTTGTTGAAAAGATCCTTATATGGTTTGAAACAGTCACCTCGACAATGGTATAAAAGGTTTGACACTTTTATGGTAACCCATGGTTTTGCTAGGAGTGATTTTGATAGTTGTGTATACTTGAAGGGCTGTAGTGATGGGTCATTAATCTATCTTGTGTTATATGTCGATGATATGCTTGTAGCTGCAAAAGATATTAATGATGTCAACCAGGTGAAATTGATGTTGAAAGGGGAGTTTGAGATGAAAGATCTAGGTGCTGCGAGGAAGATTCTTGGCATGGAAATTGAACGAGATCGGAAAAAGGGACTACTTTACTTGTCGCAAGGAAAGTATGTACAGAAGGGTCTTGGAGCGGTTCAACATGAAGGATGCCAAATGCGTGAGTACACCTCTAGCTTCTCACTTTCGGTTGTCTTCTTTAGATTGTCCCAAGTCTAAAGATGAGGAAGAGTATATGTCACGTGTTCCGTATTCGAATGCTGTGGGGTGTATTATGTATGCTATGGTTTGTACTCGACCTGATATTGCTCAAGCAGTGAGCGTAGTAAGTCGATACATGGGGAATCCTGGTAAAGAGCATTGGAATGCTGTGAAGTGGATTCTTAGATACTTGTGTGGTGCACCGGATTTATGCATTGTCTATGGTAAGAATCGTGATGGTTTTGTTGGGCATGTTGATTCAGATTGGGGCGGTAATCTTGATGACAGAAAATCTACAACGGGGTATGTATTTGTCTTGGTGGTTCCGCTATTAGTTGGAAATCTGGACTGCAGGAAGTCACAGCGTTGTCTACTGCTGAGGCTGAGGATATGGCTATAACAGAGTGTCAAGGAAGCCAAATGGCTTGGTGGCTTGGTTCGTGAACTTGGTATGGTTCAAGGTGCTCCTTGAGGTTTTCGGTGATAGCCAAAGCGCTATCTGTTTGGCGAAGAATCAGAATTCTTTCCATAGGAGAACGAAGCACATTGATATTAAGTATCACTTTGTGAGGACTTCAATTGCAAGTGGTGAGGTCGTTCTGAAGAAAGTTGATACAGTTGACAACCCGGCGGATATGTTGACAAAGCCTTTGCAGATTGCTAAGTTCAAGCATTGCTTGGACTTAGTGAGTGTTACTAGTCATTGATGCCCTTCGGGGCGTGGCGACGGAGATAGAGATGTTCTCTTGGATATAGCTTGTTTCGGGATTGATCGTCAAGGTGGAGAATTGTTGGGTGACTCTCAATATTCGTTGACAAAAGGGAGGATGGCGGATGGCTGTTCTTGGTCTGATGCGGTCGACCGCATGGTGGGAGGCCTGTGTTTTGCGGTCAGCCGCATGGTGCGGTCGACCGCATGGGTTGGCTGGGCCGGGCCTTGTGGCTGACTGCATGTGTGGGATGGTTGGGCCGAGCCTTTGGCGTCGTGTCGTCTTGTTGACGGGCTGGGCTTGATCTAGGGTTTAGGTTGTTCCCTTGTAATATAAATAGATCCTTTTGTCATTGTTCCGTTTTTATGCCTTGGATAGCGAGAGATAGAAACAAGCTAGGTATTCACCATTGAGAGATTGTGAGATTGTGTGATTGTTTTTCACCTTGATCATCTCCTTGTACTCTCGATTGATATAGTGGATTGTTCTCCGTCGCCCGTGGTTTTTTTTCTCCTCTTGTTTTGAGGGGTTTTCCACGTAAATCTTTGTGTTCATTGCTTGTTATTATTTTCGTATTTCTATTTCATATTTGTGTTCATCTTTGCATAGCAATTATAGGCCATTGTTTCCTAACAGCCTGGGTTACACAAAATCTTTATTGGGATAAGACAATCACGCAATTTGTTTTCTAGGCAAAGAGAACAAATCAAAAACTTGAGAATTGTTTTGCTTTCGTTATTGATGTATCACTTTTGTGTTTTTCATGTATCTACAACTGAGATCAATCTCTGTATATATACAGATGGAGAGGTATCAGATAAAGGGTACAATCAAAAGACATGACTTTAGCCAAGCGATGTGTCTTTTCATTTTGAACTGGCACCTGTTCAGGAACTGCTTGGCCGAGTCAAGGGACTCGCTCGGCCGAGCAAAGATGGCCCAAGTCATTGTGCCCAACTGCACGGCCGTGTCTTAATGACCTGCACGGCCGTGTTGTTCATACTGCTCGGCCGAGCAAGGCACATGCCTCGGCCGAGCAAGGCTCTCCAGAAACTTGGTCAATCTGCTATGCTCTGCTCGGCCGAGTCAAGGACTCTGCTCGGCCGAGCACATCAGCAAAATGTGCTACCCTTTAACTTTTACTTCTTTATCGATGTTGATTTCGTTTTAGCTCAAACGAGTGTGTGCTCCACACTTTCCCTTACTCGTATCCGAGTCTAATACGAATCACATTGATCTCTTAGTAAATCACCATTACAATAAAACAGTTGATGACACTAAAATCACCAACAAATCCCCTCCATTTTAGTATAATCCTTTGATTTACTAATCTTTATAAATAACGAAACAAACGAATGCATAAATGAAAATGTCTTGCGATTGAATTTTCATCTTAGTATAATACACATTTCAAATACTCGAGAATCGGGGTGTCCTAACGATTGAACCCGTCAACTCATATGAATACCTAAAGATACTATACACATAAGTTTCATACAATTCTCATTGTTTAATCTTGACACTATTACAAGCCATGTGTCCATATCCAATAGTGAACATATAGGAAGCCAAGTCCTAGCTTCTTGAAGCGGAAAAACTTCATGTCCACATAGGTAGTTCCTTTAAATCTTGCACCTGCATTTGCAATTTTTCAAAGGAACTATTAAGAAGATACTCTTCAACCTAACCATTACTTGCAGGTCTGAACACATACCTTGGGAAAGATAATAACATGTGTTCCACTCTCCAACTGCGAGCTTTCCACATTGAATTCATGCTTCTAACGTTGTATTAGAAGGGAATTGGGTATCTCACAATTAGAGGATTAAATGGACTTTAATCCCATCCCCATTGCATACTTATTTACCAAGTCTCTAGCTAACCCCTTCGTCAAGTGGTCAGCCAAATTTTGTTGCGACCGAACAAACTCAACTGATATCACACCATTTATGATTAACTCCCGAATCATACTATGTCTAACACCTAAGTGTCTAGACTTGCCATTATACATTTGACTATAAGCCCTAGCCAATGTAGCTGCACTATCACAATGGATAGATATTGGTGGTATCAGTTTTGCCCATAATGGAATCTCATATATCAAGTTCCGAAGCCACTCTGCTTCTTTTCCAGCAGCAGCCAATGCTACAAACTCAAATTCCATTGTAGAATGCGTAATACATGTCTGCTTTTTGGAAGCCCAAGAAATGGCACCTCCTCCAAGCAAGAACACCCAACCACTAGTAGAAGATGAATCTTCTTGGTTGATCCAACTAGCATCAGTGTAACCTTCTAATATAGAAGGATGTCCACTATAACACAAGCCATAGTCCATAGTACCTTTTAAGTACTTGAACACCCTTGTTATAGCATGCCAATGCTGTCTACTAGGATTACTAGTGAACCTGCTCAATCTTCCAACTGCATAAGCAATATCAGGTCGAGTGCCCGTCATAGCATACATCAAACTGCCTATGGCTTTTGAATATTCAGTGTGACACGGGTTTACCTGTTTGACACAAGTTTCTCAGTAGGATCCATGGGAGTACTAACTTTAGAACAATCATCACAATTAAACCTCTTGAGAATTTTCTCAATGTAATGAGATTGTGTAATTGCAATTCCCTTGTTCATCCGTTTAATCTTTATACCAAGAATTACGTCGGCTTCTCCCATATCCTTCATTGAAAACTTTGATGACAAAAACTTCTTAGTTTCATCAACTACATTTTGGTCTGTGCCAAAAATCAACATGTCATCTACATATAGGCAGATGATTACACCTTTACCGGATTCATCAAATCTGCTATATACACATTTGTCTGACTGATTTAATACAAAACCATTCGACAAAACAACCTCATCAAATTTTTGATGCCACTGTTTAGGTGCTTGCTTCAGCCCATACAATGACTTAATTAACTTACATACCTTATGCTCATTACCTGGCATAACAAATCCTTCAGGTTGTTTCATATACACTTCTTCTTCCAAATCACCATTTAAGAATGCTGTTTTGACATCCATTTGATGGATCAATAGATTCTGAATAGCTGCCAAAGCTATCAGAAATCTAATAGTAGTGATACGAGCAACAGGTGCATAGGTATCGAAGTAATCGATCCCTTCCTTTTGTCTAAAGCCTTGGATTACCAATCGAGCTTTAAACTTGTCAATTGTTCCATCGACTTTCATCTTCTTTTTGAAGATCCATTTGCACCCTAAAGGTTTACAGCCTGGTGTAAATCAGACAAGACCCATGTATTATTTTCCATAATAGAACTAATCTCATCATCGATTGCTTCTTTCCAAAAACCAGCATCTCGAGATGTTATTGCTTCTTCATAGGTTCTTGGATCCTCCTCTATACTATAACAGTAAGAGTATTGAGATTCAATTTGATCTCTTGATCCCATAACTAAATATAGTTGAAAGTCCGAACCATATGATTTAGCCTTTCTTACTCTTTTACTTTTACGAAGTTCGGGTATCTCACTTGGTACCTCAATTGAATGATCATCCATTTGAGATTCAGCCGACATTGGTATAATATCCTTGGGTCTAGGTATTGAAGAGAAACGATTCTCATCAAAGATTGCATCTCTCGATTCTATAATTGTGTTAATAGAAATGAATTCATTAGGTTCTATAACATAAAACTTATATGCCTTGGAATACTCAGCATATCCAACAAAGATGCTGTCAATACCTTTTTCTTCCAACTTTTTCCTTTTAGGGTCTGGAAGTCTAACCACGGCCCTACATCCCCAAACTCGCAAAAATGTCAAGTTTGGACGTTTCTTATACCAAAGCTCATATGGGGTAATTTTATTCCTTTTATTAGGAACTCTATTCAATAAATGACAAGCCGTTAACATGGCTTCTCCCCAAAACCCGTCACTCAAGCCCGAGTAAGATAACATGGCATTAACCATTTCTTCAAGAGTTCTATTCTTCCTTTCAGCCACACCATTTTGTTGTGGTACATAAGGAGCCGTAGTTTCATGAATTATCCCTACGGATTGGAAATATTTAGGATCATAATATTCACCACCTCTATCCGTACGTAAGGTTTTAATCAAGCCATTTAGTTGAAGTTCAACTTCTGTTTTATAAATTTTGAATTTATTTAGGGCTTCATCCTTTGAATGCAACAAATAAATATAGCAAAACCTAGAAGCATCATCTATAAAAGTGACAATATACTTTTTATTGCCTAAAGATGGAGTTGCATGAAAATCACATAAATCACTATGAATTAATTCAAGTTTTACAGAATTCCTTGTAATACTTTTAAAATGTTTTCTAGTGATTTTTGTCAACATGCAAGTATTACACTTTTCCGTATTATTATCAATAACAGGAATCAAACCATCTTTGGACATTTCAAGCATTCTTTTATAGTGCACATGTCCTAACCGAGCATGCCATAATGAGGAATTGATAACAACAGAAGAAGTCATATAAACAGAACTAGAGTTAACAGGAATTTTATTTAAATTCAACATGAACATTCCATTGTTATAATAACCAAACCCTACAAATACACCCGACTTCGATAAGATATACTTATCGGATTCATAAACTTGTTTATAACCACACTTGTTCAAGACAGGACCAGAAATTAAATTCTTACGAAGTTTAGGTACATATAAAACATTAAACAAAGAAATAGTTTTTCCCGAACTGAATTTCAACACCACACTTCCTCTTCCTTGAATAGGAGCGGAATGGTCATCACTCATGTAAAGGACATATTCGTCTTCCATTGGTTCATATGTCTTAAACCAACAACGATCTTTACAAACATGAGTTGTGGCACCGGAATCAATCCACCACGCAATAGCATCATCCTGCACATAAAATGCCTCAGAAATTAGTGAAACAGAATTTTTAATAAATATGTTCCAACTATGTATTAAATTCTGACCTTGGTTTTGAGAATGGTCCTTAGACCCCTTTTCCGAACCACTGGTGCTTGCGCCATTCTTGTTGTTTCCAACACGACAATCCTTCTTAAAGTGACCAGTTTTGCCACACTTCCAACGAGCCAATTTAGGCTTCTTGTTGGGACCAGAACCATTGTCTTTGAAACCACGTTTCTTTCCTTTGTTTTTATTGTTTCCACCCTCATCAATCATATTGACCGAGGGTCCAGCAACTTCTTTTCCTTTGCCTTTGTCATCCTCTTGGGCCCTAAGAGATTCCTCTATGCGCAAGTGACTACCAAGTTGAACCAAAGACAGATCGTCTTTACCATGTTTCAAAGTGTGTTTGAAATCCTTTCAGGAGGGAGGCAACTTATCAATCACACTTGAAAAAGATATTGACTCATCCATCTTCAACCCATGTTGTGTATATTGTCCAAGGATTCTAAGGAGTTCATTGAATTATTCCATGATAGGCCTTGAATCGACCATTTTGTAATTATTAAAATTACTTAAAAGGAACTTCTTACTCGAAGCATCCTCAGCCATGTACTTGGATTCAAGAGAATCCCATAACTCTTTTGCAGATTCCTCATTTTGATAAATGTCAAATAGAGAATTAGACATACCGTTTAATATGTGTCCTCTGCAGATGTAGTCATCGTTTTCCCACTTCGATCTACGTCTGATCGCTTCCAAGCTATCATTCTCCAACAATTCTGAAATTGGAGTAGATAGAACATACACCACTTTTAACGTAGTCAAAAGGAAGTGCATCTTCTTTTGCCAACGCCTGAAATCTTGTCCTTCAAATTTGTCTAGCTTTCCAAACTTAGTCGTCATCTCCTTCACGGTACTTCCACCAGCCATGAGTATCACCTATATACTTTATTCGTTTGTTGGGGAATATAGGGTCTTGATCTTGATAACAGGCCGAATATGTGATTGAATCGTGTATAATCCACTTTCCGAATAAAGTATTTCGACCCTTAATGCCTGGGTTACACAAAATCTTTATTGGGATAAGACAATCACGCAATTTGTTTTCTAGGCAAAGAGAACAAATAAAAAACTTGAGAATTGTTTTGCTTTCGTTATTGATGTATCACTTTTGTGTTTTTCATATATCTACAACTGAGATCAATCTCTGTATATATACAGATGGAGAGGTATCAAATAAAGGGTACAATCAAAAGACATGACTTTAGCCAAGCGATGTGTCTTTTCATTTTGAACTGGCACCTGTTCAGGAACTGCTCGGCCGAGTCAAGGGACTCGTTCGGCCGAGCAAAGATGGCCCAAGTCATTTTGCCCAACTGCACGGCCGTGTCTTAATGACCTGCATGGCCGTGTTGTTCATACTGCTCGGCCGAGCAAGGCACATGCCTCGGCCGAGCAAGGCTCTCCAGAAACTTGGCCAATCTGCTATGCTCTGCTCGGCCGAGTCAAGGACTCTGCTCGGCCGAGCACATCAGCAAAATGTGCTCCCCTTTAACTTTTACTTCTTTATCGCTGTTGATTTCGTTTTAGCTCAAACGAGTGTGTGCTCCACACTTTCCCTTATTCGTATCCGAGTCTAATACGAATCACATTGATCTCTTAGTAAATCACCATTACAATAAAACAGTTGATGACACTAAAATCACCAACAGGATGAACATGAGAAGAAGTACTAAAATCCAGAACATGCATCAACAAACTGCTATCTGTCAAATTAATAGCAACGTATAATTCAAAGTATTGAGGTCTAACCTGGAAACTTCACAAAAATATACTACTCCCTCTTCTGTCCCTGTCCTTGCCCCTAAATGAAGCAAATTTGAAACTTGTTTCGACATTCATTTAGTAACGGAGGGGCATGCCTGTTTAGTGTTGTTATTAATTATTCACATTAACTAATGTCAATTTCATCCACCTTCTATATGCTATGCTATGCTATGCTATGCTATGCTATGCTCTGCTCTGGTCAGGAATGACCATAGTTATGAAGAACGCATTATCTGTGTCTAGAAAGAAACAATTTGTCAGCATTCATGCTTTATGTAGAGATTTAAATTGAGACAATAATTCTTGTGTTTATTCTTCTCACATGGAGGCCATATATAAAAGAGAATACAAAAGGAATTGTAGTCAAAAGGAAAATCTTAGGAATCAGAAACATTAAGCAATTAGGAAACCTTAATTTAGGAAACAAAGAAACCTATTCTAAAGCAACCAGGCGGAATGACTGGCACTTGGGAGCGGACGCTCCCCTTCCTTGGGAGCGGACGCTCCCTGTTGACAGAAGCTGGAGACGGGATTTGGCCTATTGGGAGCAGGCGCTCCCCCTCCTTGGGAGCGGGCGCTCCTAATACACAGCAGCCAGGCGTCACACCCTCCCTCAAGTTGGAGCGTGAGGATTAAGCATGCCCAACTTGCTAAGTAAAACATCGAACTGTTGCTTCCCGAGAGCTTTGGTAAATATGTCAGCCAACTGAGTCTTCGTCGGAACGTAAGAAGGAGCAATAAGGCCATCGGAGATAGCGTCACGGACGAAATGACAATCCACCTCAATATGCTTGGTCCGCTCATGGTAAACAGGATTCTTGGCAATGTGAAGAGCCGATTCACTGTCACAGAATATGGGAATAGCCTTGGGATGATGGACACCCATGCTCAACAAAAGACCCTTCAGCCATTTAAGCTCGCACGTAAGAGCCGCCATGGCACGGTACTCAGCCTCAGCAGAAGATCTAGAAACAATAGGTTGTTTCTTAGTTTTCCAAGATATGGGGGAATGCCCGAGAAAAACGAGCCACCCGGTTTGAGAACGACGAGAGATGGGGCATGCAGCCCAGTCCGAGTCACACCATCCTTGAAGTGTGAGATCGCTGTCAGTGCGCAAAAGAATACCTTGTCCCGGGGTGCCTTTGAGATACCGAACAACCCGCAAAGCGGCCTCCCAATGCTCGGAACGAGGTTCATTCATGAACTGAGAAAGGATGTGGACCGAATATGCAAGATCCGGCCGAGTTACAGCCAAGTAAATGAGGCGCCCAACTAGGCATCGATAGCGTTCCGAATCTTCCAAGGGAGCACCGGTAGCAACACCAAGCTTATGGTTAGGTTCAATGGGGAAGCTAGAGGGCTTTGAACCTAGTAAACCGGCCTCAGAAATAATGTCCAATGTATACTTTCGTTGGCACAGAAACAGGCCATCAGGATTGCGAGCAACCTCAATGCCAAGAAAGTATTTCAGAGATCCGAGATCCTTCATTTTGAAGCACTCACACAGGTACTTTTTGAAGGAGAACAAGGCAGCGGAATCGTTCCCGGCTATGATGAGATCGTCAACATACACAAGCACATTTATCTGGATCGCACCTTTGGTGAAGGTAAACAGAGAGTAGTCAGAGTAGGACTGGAGGAAGCCATAAGTCTTCAAGGAAGTCAATAACTTGGCGAACCAACAACGAGGGGCTTGCTTCAGACCATAGAGGGACTTATGAAGACGGCAAACCGTGTTGGTGTTTGGTGCCTCAAAGCCCGAAGGGAGTTTCATATAAACCTCTTCTGCTAAGTCGCCATGCAAGAAGGCATTGTGAACGTCCATCTGATGTAGCTCCCAATTCTTGGAAGCAGCAATAGCAAGGAAAGCCCGAACAGTGACCATTTTAGCCACAGGAGCAAAAGTTTCTGTGTAGTCGATGCCTTCTTTCTGATGATTGCCAAGGACAACTAGCCGAGATTTGAGCCGATCAACTGCTCCGTCAGAATTATATTTGATCTTATAGACCCATTGGCATCCTAGAGCCCGTTTGCCAGGAGGCAGAGAAACCATGGACCATGTGCCATTATCCTCTAAGGCACGAATTTCCTCCTGCATTGACTGTTTCCAGCCATCATGAGCCATGGCCTCGCGAAAGGAAGTCGGCTCTTTAGCCACTGTAAGAGCTGCAAGAAAGGTACGATATTTTGCAGAAAACCGATCACAGTTTATATAGTGAGCTATAGGATAGGGAGTACCTGAGGAACTGATTGAAGACGGAGAGGCGGGGGATGGACTAGAAGAAGAAGTAGTGAGAGCCACAAAATCGCGAAGACGAACAGAAGGTATTTTTTGTCTCATACCCCTCCCTAAAGGGTTGGGTCCGGATGCGGAAGGAGCAGTAGACTCAGTGGGAGCCGAAGGAACAGTAGGAGCAACCTCTTCCTGCATATCGGACAAAGGAACGGGCTCGGCTGCAGTAGGATCAACAGAGTCTTCTTCAACAGGGAAATCAATGTGACCGAAGGCTTCTTCCTCAGCAAGGATATCAACAGAATCCGGGACATGAGGAACAGTAGTAGAATCGCTGTATGGAAATATAGTCTCAAAGAACTTCACATCACGAGAGACAAAGAATTTCTTGGTCTCGAGATCAAATAACTTCCACCCCTTTTTACCGAAAGGATACCCCACGAAGATGCATTTACGGCTATGACTAGCAAATTTGTCACTCCTAGCCTGCTGATTATGAGTATAACACATCGAACCAAAAACTCGAAGGGAATCATAAAAGGGGGCTTTGCCAAATAAGATATCATAGGGAGTATTATTATCTAACAAAGGGGAAGGGGTTCGATTTATCAAGTGAGCAGCAGTAAGGACTGCTTCACCCCAAAAGTAAATGGGAAGGTGAGCCTGAAACCTCAAGGCTCTAGCTATGTTCAAAATATGACGGTGTTTTTGTTCGACACGCCCATTTTGTTGGGGGGTGCCAACACATGATGTTTGAAAAAGGATGCCGGTGGAAAGAAAAAAATCAAACAGGGTGTTAAACTCAGTGCCATTGTCAGATTGGACTATTTTGATTTTTTGAGAAAACTATCGATCCACCATTGCAACAAAGGCCATAAACATGCGAAAAACTTCCGTTTTATCAACTAATAAATAAATCCAAACAGCACGCAAATAATCATCTACCAAAGTCAAGAAATAACGAGCACCACAAGAAGAAACATGGGTGTAAGGACCCACAAATCACAGTGAACTTTCTCAAAAACTCTAGTAGACTTATACTCACTAATAGGAAAGCTATCTCTAGAATGTTTAGCACGAAAACAAACGTCGCAAGGTTGATGAAGACTACCCGACAGATGAGAGACTGGAGGAAGAAGTTTCACTACTTTTTCAGATGGATGCCCATCGGTTATGCCACAACTCGAGCAAAGCAGATGTATTGTTGATAGAGACGTGACAAGCAGAAGGTGCACCCCCGAAGTAGTAGAGTCCATCCCGCCTAACACCCATTCCAATCAGGTTCCTCGACTGGTCCTGTATAGCACACAGAGAAGCATTAAAATGGACAGTGCAATGAACATCATCAGATAATTGAGAAACAGAAAGAAGACTGCAGTTCAAGTTTGGTATATAGAGAACATGATGAAGAATAAGGGTGTCTGTTAGGCGAACAGAGCCCTCTATATGAGCAAAGACAGAAGCGCCGTTAGGAAGCTTGATGGGGCAAGCTTGTATAGAGTATGAATCAAAGAGACAAGCAGCGTTTCCGGTCACATGATTAGACGCTCCCGTATCAATGATCCAAGAAGATGTATCAAACGTACCGTGAAGGCGATTATCTGGAATACGAGTGTTACCAACTAGAGCGGCAAGAGCATTCCACTGTTCTGCAGTAAAAAGAGGTGAGGAAGTAGATGCAGCGGAAGGCCCGGCTTGGGCGGCTTGGGCGGCACCAAGATGGGTGACTGAGTTGGTGCGCGCAACTCCTCTGCCTCGACCTTGTTGAGGACGACCGCCACCTCGAGCACCCGTTTTGCTACTGTCTCCCCACCATTCTGGATAGCCGACAAGCTCAAAACAGGAGGAGACATCATGACCCTTTTTCTGACAGTGAGAGCATGTGAAGTGGGATTTGTCGGGCTTGTCACGAGTATGAGAGCCGCCAGTTTTGAGAGAAAAGCCAACGGCATCAGGGGGTTCATCCAGAATAGGTTTAGCAAGACGTACTCGCTCAGCCTGGGCTATCAATTGATAAGCACGATCAAGAGTGGGCAAGGGATCCTGAGACAAGAGATTAGTACGAAGAGAGGAATAGTATTCAGAATTTAAACCCATAAGAAATTCATGAAGCTTCCCAGTTGCCCTTCGTGCCACGTGTGTCTGTCCGACAGTGGAGTTGTCGTAGCAAGAACAATCTATAAGCGGTTCGTAATTGTGCAGCGATTCCCACAATCCAGTCAACTTACCGTAATACGCAGCCACAGGCATGGTCTTGGTCTGCTCACATCGTGCTATCGACATCTTCAGTTTTTGAATGCGAGGTCCATCCACCAACGCATATCGAGATTTAAGAGACTCCCATAAACGCCTAGCATTCCTACACTTGGACAGCGTGCTCTTAACCTCGGGATCAATAGTATTCATGAGCCATGATACCAACATAGCATGAATGGTATTCCAATCTGACTCGGTGCAAGGAGCAACAGCGGATGGAATAGATCCATCCAAGAAGCCAAATTTTCGTCTAGCCTCGAGAGCTGTCTGTATATCACCAGCCCAATCATCGTAGTTATCGCCGCGAAAGCGAGTAGGAGTTATGAAATCACCAGGTCGATCTTGGGGACCTAGGTAGAAAGGAGAGTTGTATTCGATCTTCAAAACCGGAGGCGGTCGTCCGTCACCGCCACCGGCCGGTGCTTGATCCGCCATTAACAAGAACCTTTTTTTTTTTTTTGGCGAAAAGGGCAATGCCCCCTAAATTTTATTAAAAATAAAAATTCAAAAGTACAATAATTAAAGAAAGACAGAAAATAAAATAAAGAAAAGGTCAATCAAATCGCCTTTTAGGATTCCAAGGCCTTTTAGGCATGATGTTTTTTGTTTTAACTTTCGATCCATATTTTCCCCGTTTCCCTTTAACCTTTTGAAATCCATCTTCTTCATCATAATAATCTTCAAAATTATCGCCGTCAGCCATTGGAGCCCTTGGATCAACATGAACACCGCCAACAATGCCCCCATAAGTGCGAGCATCATGATAAGCCGAAGGAAAAGTATCAGAAAGACCGCCTTCAGGTTCAGAATCGCATTTTTCCCGGAGAATAAGAGCATCTTTTAGGTTTTTTGGGTTTATAAATTCGGAATTAAAATATTTAGGATTTGGCATACGAGCAGTAGAGGAACGTAAGTTAGGAGCTGATGAAGCTTGAATTTGTCTAACCTTTTCCCGAACGAGATTTAGAGCTTCGCTATCCAAAGCAGGAGCCGACATAGGGATGGATGATGAGACCGTAGACCCATTTTGAATGGCCAAATCCCCCAACTGCGCTCCAAGCGCAGCAGTAGCTACCAGAATTTCATTGCCTGTATTTATATCAACAATATCTGTGTCATCCAAGTCAACCAATTCTTCACCTTGAGTGTCAACCGTTTCATTATTTTCGGCTGACAGCTCGTTAGAGTGATCAATCCCCCCATCGAGAACAACAACCTCAGTCTCATGAACAGCTTTTGCGGGACCATTTCCAGAATTAATCAAGACATTTTCTTGAACATATTTTACATGAGCATTTCCAGCATTGACCGAAACATTCTCTTTGTGCTTCCCAAAATTCTGAACAGTAAGATTAGTCGCATGAACCGCCCCCTTGTTGTTCTCAACATTTCCCAATGACGTAGAAGGATCGTTTACTTTAGGTTTTTCAACATAAACCAATTTTTTCCCATATTTGCCTCCTTCGTGACACCACCAGCAGGAGCCACTTCCGTAATACCAGGACCAGCCGTGAGAACCCCACCAACCGTGTGACCCTCACCATTACCTTCAGCCCCATTCTTCGTATTTGTCTTCTTTGGATGAAGATAAAAGCATTCATTCACATTATGACCTAGCTTATAGCAATGCTTACAATAGCTTGGGAGGTTATCAAACTCTAATGGCTGCCAAAAACTAGAAAAATCATCTCCGCAGTCAATGAAAACTCTAGAGGGAAGTTTCTTTAAGAGATCAACTTGAACTAGAATTTTCGCTACACTAGGCCTTGAAAGGTTACAAGTTGCTTGGTCAATAGCTAGTGGCTCCCCAAAAATCTTAGCAATTGAAAATAGACATACCTTGTTGAACATATGAATTGGGAGGCCGGGTAATCCAACCCAAACAGGAAATAAAGAAGACTCCTTGTCCGGCCTCCAAGAAGGTGACCAACGGAACACTCGCATAGGAAAACGCCCAAGGTGCCATTGTTCTTTTGCCCAAAGTCTATTAAAATCTCCTTCATGAACAATCTGAATAAGAATGTGTTTTGAATCAATATGTCCCAATTTAAAATCAGCCTTTAAATTGAGACAATAATTCTTGTGTTTATTCTTCTCACATGGAGGCCATATATAAAAGAGAATACAAAAGGAATTGTAGTCAAAAGGAAAATCTTAGGAATCAGAAACATTAAGCAATTAGGAAACCTTAATTTAGGAAACAAAGAAACCTATTCTAAAGCAACCAGGCGGAATGACTGGCACTTGGGAGCGGACACTGTTGACAGAAGCTGGAGACGGGATTTGGCCTATTGGGAGCAAGCGCTCCCCCTCCTTGGGAGCGGGCGCTCCCAATACACAGCAGCCAGGCGTCACACTTTACTTTAGTAGATATCAATAACAAGAAAATGCTCTAAGAAATCATAATTGGGATATGTATTTATGTACAACTTGCCTTGTACTTGAAATCATACACTGACAAGCAAAACCTCACCATACCAAACTCAGTCTACTCTTCCAAGTCAAGCACCCCCTTTCCCCGTATTTGTATATGTATATGTATATGTATATGTATATGTACTCCATTCTTTTGTGCACTACTATATATCTAGCTACCTTCACCAATTAAGCATATATCAAATCTTCTTCTGATCATGGATTTCACTGTCACCAGATCGACTGGTAGCCTTGTAACCCCATCCGAGCCAACACCTTTGGAAATTCTTTATCTATCTCGTATAGATAGACTGCCAGTCTTGAGATGCAATGCCCGCACACTTCATGTTTTTGGCACTGCCGGAGGAAGAGCTTCACAATCAGTCATCAAGGAAGCCTTGTCCAAGGCATTGGTTCCCTACTATCCTCTTGCAGGCCACCTTAAGGAGGATTCCAAACACCTTGAGATTGATGCACTGGGGAAGGGGTTTGGTTTGTGGAAGCATTTGCAAATTGTAAGCTTGAAGATGTTTCTTACTTTGAAGACGTCACATCCATCCCCTTCGATAAGCTACTCCCTAATCACCCCCCTTCACTAGCTCAGTCTCTAGTCCTAATGCAGGTTCTCATTATTTTCATCCAAGTTTTTTTTTTTTTTTTTTCCTTTTCTTCTGCAAATCTCTTAATTTCCTAGCTTAATTAATGTCATCAGGTGACAGAATTTGAAGGAGATGGTTTTGTGATGGGTCTGACATTCTGCCACAGCGTGTGTGATGGTCTAGGGGCAGCACAGTTTTTGAATGCAATTGGGGAGTTTGCTAGAGGCCTACCTCATCTTACCATACCACCAGTATGGCATAGAGACTTTCTTCCACATTATGACCAAAACCAACCACTGCTACCTCCCATGCCTGCTAGCTTGGATTATCAGCTGGAACAAGCTAATATAGACATTCCTCTTGATTGCATAACTCAGCTCAAGAACAACTTTCGGTTGAGTAGTGGTGATAATAACTACTGCTCATCATTTGAAGTTATAGCTGCAAGTCTTTGGAGCCATCGCACCCGTGCGATTTTTGAGAATGGCAGTACTAATGCAAGGCAAGTGAAGCTTGTGTTCTTTGCAAATTGTCGTGGGCTATTGAAGCCACCATTGCCCAAAGGGTTCTACGGCAACTGCTTCTTCCCAGTAAGTGTGACAGCTTCTAGCGAGAGTGTCATGAATGCAGCTATATGTGATGTGATTAAGATGATCCAAGAGGCCAAGTTGAGACTGCCATTAGAGTTTGAGAAATGGAGGGCACAAGGGGAAGGTGTTGTTGGGGTTGAGCATGAAGACCCGTTTGCGCCGCCTCTGGCATACACAACATTGTTCATATCAGAGTGGGGGAAACTTGGATTCAATGAGGTGGACTATGGGTACGGAGCACCAAAAAAGGTGGTGCCGATGCAAGGGTCAAGCATAATACCGGTGGCAATAGTGGGGTCACTGCCGTATCCAAAGAAAGGGATGCGATTGATGACATGGTGTGTGGACAATGCCCATCTACAGCCCTTTCTTAAAAACATGTCTACTTTGAATTTGAAAACCTCCACCTCCACCTCCACCTAGCTATTTGTGTGCACATGAAATAATATGGGCCTCCAAAGCCCAACCTCTTCATTTAAATCTCAAAGTTATGTAGCAGCCCATAGTCATCATAATATAAATATTATATTATGACGGCAACTGGTCCAGATACTTACTGTTATGAAAGGGGACAAATGCAGGACGATAGTGTGAGGACCACCGAAAATGGCCGGAATCTATCTAAGGCCTTCTGCTCTCTTGTCTCTATTATATCTTTTTCTTTACTTTTAGTCAACCATATATCATTAACACGCTATTTTATGTCAATCAATACTTCATTGACTTTTATTCCAAACTTCTATTTTGTAAGATTCTTGATTACCCCCCTCCTCTCCGTGTAGATAGTTGGGTACAAAAGAGAAAGTAAAGTATGTTGCTAATTGTTGTGAGTAATACAAGTTAATCTCATTTCCATTATTTTGATAATTTACTGATTACTTTGAAAAGCCGAAGAAAAAATATCTTTTTGCATATTACTATGATATAAATGGAGAATTTATAACTCATTCTTTAATAAAATGCTTGTATCCAATAAAAAAAAGTTTAAATTGAAAGGTGAATATAAATTTGTGGGGGAGTTGTGTCGAAAGATTTGACTTTTTGGTAGCGGGTAATATGATATTTTTGCCCTCGTACTTGGGGATTAAACGTAGATATGCCCCTCAACTCCATTTTACGCACATATGTCCTCGTATGAACATTTAATTAGGGGAAATATGACCAAAACTAAATTTCCGTTAAATACTTAACAGAATTGCTAACTAAGATGGTTTTATGGTAATTTTACACATACACGTGTAACAATTATAGCCCAGTTGGCACACTTGATGTAGACGTAGAAATATATGGGATAAAAGTGTACAAAATAAAACTTAATCCACTAAAATATGAATAATAATTTTATTCATTGAACTCTCCTTTGAATATCCCCTTAATCTTCGACCTTATACAACCACCACCGTGCTGCCAGCATAAGAAATTGTCACTTAAAACTATAAACAAAGATTATCAATTTACAATCATCATGCAAAAAAAAAAAAAAAACCATAAATCTATCTACAAATTCGCAACCTTACCTTATCAAACCTCGCACATAATTTTTTTTCTTCATGAAATTCGAAATTAAAGAAAGAGAAAGATCAAGAAAATTGAACAAGCAATAGAAAACCCTGTTATCAAATAAGCAAATAAAGAAATATTTTCTTTTTCTTAATGGACAAACATATTCAATAAACTTCGGTTCTCATGCATCTAAAGATTTAGATTTGGATCTTGGAAGGGGGGGGATCTAAATCTGAAAACGGAATGGGCTAGAGGAAGAGTTGGGGAGGGAGAAAGAGTCGGAAAGAGTTGGTTGTGTGGGATGCGTGGGGACGAATACAATAACAACAACAAAGCCTTAGTCCCAAAATAATTTGGGGGATCGTGTGGGTTTTAACGATAGAGGGAGAGGTGACCTGGAAGGGAGGGGGTGGAGTGGGGGGGGGGTTGGCACGTAGGTGGACAGGGATTGGGAATAATGGCCGGTGTGGGGGTGAGGGTGGTGGTGAGGCAGAGATGGAGGTAAAAAAGGAGGAATTTTTTTTTATTCTAAATTGAGGTTAATGTTTTTAAAAGATGGGGGCATGTGTTCAACTTAACATTTTAGTTTTTATGTGGGCTATAATTGTTCAATGGATATGTGTGAAATTAACATAAAACCATCATAGTCAGCAATTTCGTTAAATATTTGATAAAAAGTCAGTTTTGGTCATATTTTCCCTAATTAAATGTTCATATGAGGGCATATGTGCGTAAAATGGAGTTGATGGACATATTTGCATCCAATCCCTAAGTACGTACGGGGGCAAAAATATCATATTATCATATTACCCTTTGGTAGCAAAGAAAGAAAAAGGGCGGACAATTCCATTTTATTTCATTCTACCGCATCAGCATAGCATCGTCATTGATGTGGTGTGGTGTGGTGTGGTGGGATTAATTGAATTGAATTGATTACCCAGCAAGATTAATTCTTTAAAAAAAGACCCCACCCCAAAATGTCAACTCCATTAATTTTATTCAATAATAATAATACTTTCTCCCTCTTCTTTCTTTCCATCATCTTCCTCTGGGACATGTAATTAGAGGATGAAAATGGCTTCTGCCAACAGCTTAGATGATAGCAGAGCCGCCTCCTCCTACTAAAATGTCCACACCAACCATCCCTCTGTACAAGCTCTTCTCTTTTGCTGATTCTGCTGATATCATTTTGATGATCCTCGCCACTTTTGCTTCCATCGCTAATGGTTTATGCTTCCCTCTTATGGCCGTACTCATGGGCCAACTCGTTGACTCTTTTGGACAAAACCAAGATCATAACACTAACCTCCTTGTTCCCCTTGTTTCTAAGGTTAATTTCTCCTTCTTTTTTTTTTTTTTTTTTAATCCTTTCCTTTTTTTATGCAGTATATATAAAATCTCTAACTTCTGATTTAATGATCAGCTATCCATCAAGAGCGCGGTCGCGCACCACCACCTGCGCGGCCGCGCAGTCCTCCAGAAACCCCCGACGAGTTTAACACCCTTGATTCCTTTATCCGTGGTTTTGACTCCACATCCCAACAATCTCCCACCTGGAGACAAACCATCCATGATACCTCTTCTTGAAACAAATTTCAGTGGCCAGCTATTGCGTTGGTAGCGCCCGGCCTCTTGTCTAGTTATCCAAGTGAGTTGAAGCTGAGCTACGCTTCAACATAACTGTCGGTTCTACCATGCTCCGAGTCTTCATTCCGAATGATCCTCCTTGCACATCCCCGCTCACTTGCTTGCTAACTATCGATCCTGAACAGCGCGAATCTACGTGCCCCACACAATCACAAGCTTGGAACCTTTGTGTGTTCTTTGCAACCCATCGCATCACCGTTCTAGATTCCGCTCCCATGTTGGCCTAATTGGCTCCGCGTCGGCCGACTTCATCACCCAATTTTCTACCAACATACCGTTTAGTGAAATTTCTCCCACCATGGCGATCTCGGCCACCACCACTCATCATTGGGATGCGCCTTCGTTTCCCCTAACGACTCATGTTGCATGTGGTATACAACATATTTTCCACGCCACCACGAGCCACCAAGCTAGCTCCGCGGTTTACCTTCCATGTCCCACAACCGAAGGTCACCACACAACCCTCCTTATCAAGTTGCCTTATGGAAATTAAGTTCCTCTTCAAATCCGGAATATGTCGCACATCACATAGCCGCAAAACAGTCCCATCCGTTGCTTTGACCCGAACAACCCCCTTTCCAATGACCTTGACAGGATTATTGTTTCCCAAACGAACAACCCCAAAATCACCCGGAACGTACTGCTCCATTCTTTCTGCACTCTGGTGCATGAATGAAACGTCGAGCCCGAATCCAAAACCCACGAATCTGTTGAACTGCTCCCACCCAAGATTAATGCATCCGCTATCTCCTTATCAACATTCACTTCCCTCGCTCTGCCTGACCGCTTCGGACAACTTCTCCTAAAGTGCCCCTTCTCCCCACAATCATAGCAAGTAATCACCTTCTTGCCACCCTTACTCTTTTCACCGATATTTAGTGCTAGCCCCGATGTCCCTCCCTTGCTCTTTCTACGAATTTCTTCGCCAAGAATCACATCAACGACATCCGAAAACTTCAGCTTCACTTTTCCTGTTGAAACGTTAACTGTTATCGCAATCGTATCCCAACTTTCCGGTAAAGAAGAAAGTAAAATCAATGCTATTACCTCGTCATCAAGAGTAATGTGACCACGGAAGACAAATGGGTCGCAGTAGATTTGAATTCACTTATATGCTTTGTTGCCGACATGCCTTCCACCATCCTTATGTTCAACAGCTTCCTCATTAGATGAGCTTTATTCGCCGCCGATGGTGCCTCGTACATGCTCGCCAACATCTGTAACATCTCCATGGTAGTCTTCGCCTCCAAAACATTCTTCGCCACATCCTTGGTCAACGTTTGCCTAACAAGCCCTAACGCTTTCCGATCCAAGATTTCGAATTTTGCTTCCTCTATGTCCGCCGGCTTTTCTTTTAATGGTAGATAAAAATCCTTGTTCCACAGAACATCCTCGATTTGTGTCTTCCAAAAATTGAAATCCGTCCCATCAAATTTTTCGATCAACACCTTATTACCATCCTCCAAAGCTCCCAAGAAATCCATAGCAAAAGACCAGCCAACCAATGATTCGACAAAACCAAAGGCTCTGATACCAGTTGTTGTGAATTCACGCAACGGAACGGCCCAAGCTTGGAGTAATAATAAGAGCAACACACACGAAAAGTAAATCACACACAAATGAACACACAAGAATTGTTAACCCGGTTCGTTGCAACAACAACTACGTCCGGGGGCGCTACCAAGCCAAAATATTCTCTCTAATATTTTCAGATGTTACAATTTGTCTCTAGGCTATCACATGTATTTATATGGAACAATAAATTAAAACCTAGTAATAAAAGGATTCCTATACAAGAAAGTAATCTTCTTTCTTCACAAGTCCTTCCAAATATTACTACCAAAAGAAATCACTAATGCAATAGGAGATCTGGTCAAAGTAGGAAACAAATCAGCCCAGATTCGGGACGAGCGCGGTCGCCCTCACCTTCAGCGCGGTCGCGCACCAATGAATTCCACCGAGCCAAAGTTTCGGTCCAAGAGCGCGGTCGCGCACCACCACCTGCGCGGCCGCGCAGTCCTCCAGAAACCCCCGACGAGTTTAACACCCTTGATTCCTTTATCCGTGGTTTTGACTCCACATCCCAACAAGTTGTTCTGTTGACCATGATTCTATCCAAAGCCTCCTGTACAACTCTCTCGGATTCTGCATCAAGTGCACTTGTTGCCTCATCCAGAAGTAAAATTCTTGGGTTTTTCAGAATCGCTCTGGCAATTGCAATCTTTGCTTCTGTCCACCAGAAAGCTGAGTTCCATGATCACCAACCATAGTGTCTAGTCCCCAAGTGAAACTTTTATCAGTCGAAATGCAATATAACATAATGTAATTAACACTTTAAGGTGATCAAGAGACACTATGGACAGCTTGATGGGTATTAAAAAGAGTCACTACAAGAAAGTAGGCTTTTTACGGCGCTCATATACGGCGGTGAACACGCGTCCGCCGTATATGTATTATATATACGGCGGTATGCACATCCGCCGTAAATAACTAATATATACGGCGGACGCGTCCGCCATAAATAAGTAATGTACATACATTTAACATGTACGTATACGAGATCAAAGTTATATACGGCGGTATATAAGTAGCCGCCGTTTATAGGTACTTATTATCGGCGGTTGATACGCGTCCGCCGTAAATAATACCATTATTTACGGCGGTGTACAATATCCGCCGTAAATGTTATTAAATACCGGGAAACCCAAATTTCCTATTCAGTTTCGCGGTAATCTCTCAGCTCTCTTTCTCTCCTCCATAGCTAGGGCGCGATCGATTTTCCGACGCCGGCCGCGGTGACCAAATCAGAGGTAGGTATAGCGTATTTACTTTTAATTTTTGGTTTTTGTTGTTCTTGGTCTGGTGTTATTCGGAAGATTTGTTATCTCAGTCTCTCTTTTTCTCCTCTAGATCTATAGCGCGCGTATCTCAGCTGTCTCTCTCTCTCTCCTCCTTGAGCGTTGATTTCTTCGATCAGGTATACATTTGTATGCTCTTGTTGCAATTTTTTCAACTTGTTGCGTTTTTTTCAATTTGTATACATCTGAATCTGGAAATAAATTGTTCTTTGGAGACTTTGGGACCTGAATTTGAGCTAGCTAACTAGTGAATCTGTACATTTTCAATTTCTATACATTTGTATGCTCTTGTTGCAATTTTAGGATTGTTTTGGGATTTTATGAAAATTGTTGTTAGTGTGATTAACCAACCCTATAACCATTTGATGTTTCTAGTGTTGATGATTTTCTAGTTAGGTTTTTTTTGGGTTTGTATTGAGGCAACTCAAGTATATGATTTCCGAGTTAAATACGACAACGATATTTTTGTATCAAATTTCTATATGATCTCTTTTATTGTAAGTTCTTTCGTTTTTGGGTGAAGATGACTATTATTTAATGAAGAGTGGATGGAATTAGATGTTGAATTAAAAAGGTTTCTTGACAATTTATTTTTGAAATGATTTTATATTAAAGTAGTAGCTTTATAGGACCACAAGTATTCATTAATCATGTAAGTGTATGCATGCCACATTTTGAGATGGAAATTGTGTAAGTATATAACAACTGATGATTGAATCTAACTTGAATATAGGCGTGTCTCGTTTTCTAGTAGTTTGGACCACAAATTTCAACCTAGTTCCTTAAATTAGCTTCTCAATTAGGGGGGGGAGGCTTGTGAGAGAGAACGAATGAATGTTGTCATAGGGTTATACTATATCATGGGCCCAAGTTCGACTAATAGGCTAGGCTCCAACAATGTGTATTATCTATATTTGGACAAAAGTTGTACATATTTAGACTATGTTTGTTTATGAGTTTATTTTTATTCTAAAATTTGTGTCTCTCGGTCTTATATATAGGTTGTATTTTAACGTTAAAAATATCAAGTCAAGTCATATATGGACAAAAGTTGGATTGATTTGGATAATCGAATTTCAAATGAGTATATGTCTGGGGTTGACAACTTTCTCGATTTTGCATTCTCAAAAAAGTCTGTTGGTGTTAAAGAAATATATTGTCCTTGTAAAAAATGCGCAAATCGTTACCAAAAAGACCGTGCAACCGTGAAATCACATTGTATTGAAGTGGGATTTCAAAAAGATTACAAGAATTGGATTAGGCACGGGGAAGAGTACATTTCGGCGTATAAGAATGATAATAATGATAGGACAACTGAAGATGGCATTGAAATTGAATTGGGCGTGCAAGATTGTATGAGGCGAATGGTACATGAAGGGATGGGTATGCCGGATAGTAACCACCAGAATTGAAGAAATCGTACAATCGTATGCATCCACCGCAAAGTTTCTTAGACTTTTGAGAGATGCTGATCAAGCCTTGTGGGAAGGGTGTGATAAGTTTACAGTACTCTCATTTATTGTAGAACTTATGCACTGGAAGGCTAATTATCGAGTGGCCGATAAGGGATTTACTTCTTTATTAAAAAATTTCATTAGGGCATTGCCTCGCCGCCGAAAGTGCCAAGTTCCTATCGTGAGGCGTACAAGATGATCATGGATTTGGGTTTTAGTTATAAAACGTGGGACGCGTGCATTAATCATTGTATGTTGTTTCGAAATGAAAATGAAAAACTTACTAAATGTGAAATTTGTGGAGCCTCTAGATATAAGCAACAAGAAGAAGGGGGTAGCGGTGAAGGTGCGGAAACAAGTGGCAAGAATAAACTTCCCAAGCAGGTAGCAATGAAGAAAGTATGGTATTTTCCCTTAAAGCCAAGGTTGCAAAGGTTGTATTGGTCATCTAAGACCGCGACACTCATGAGATGGCATGCCGAGAAAAGAATAGACGATGGTGTGCTGAGGCATCCTGCAGACTCTCGTGCGTGGAAGGAATTCGATGAACGTTATCCATTATTTTCAAGTGAAATTCGGAATGTTAGATTGGGATTAGCATCTGACGGATTTAATCCTTTCAGAACAATGACTATATCTCACAGTACTTGGCCGGTTGTGCTTATGCCATACAATCTTCCACCTTGGTTATGCATGAAACAACAATATTTCTTCTTGTCGGTGCTTACTTGTAACGACCCTAACCCTAGGCACTAATTTTAAATATCATATTATGTGCTTCTAATATTTATGTTAACTTTATGTGTTCAATTATGTCTTTAAATTCGTATTTTAAGATAATTTGGGTGAGAAGTACATTTAGGATCTTTTAAGAATACATTGGGTATTAAATAAAGAACCATGGGGAATAATGAAAATAGAAAATAGATAAATAGTAAGAGGAGGTTATAATGAGTAAAATAAATAATTGGGAAAAAGGGTTAATTTAAAATGTTGGAAGTCTTGGATTAGTGAGGAGCGGACATCATCCCTTAAAATCCTCCCCTCTTACCTCCTAGGTCAAGGACACCCCTTACCTCCCTTACTTTTCTTACCCTCTCCCCATACCTCCCATACTTTTCTTACACTTCCTCCTTACTCCTTCATTCTTCATACTTCCTTTCCCCTAACAAAGCCATGGAAAGCCTCCATTGAAGCTCCCTTCCAAGTCTTGTAGCTAGCTCATCTCTCAACCATTTTCAAGTCCAAGGGCATTTTTGAGGTTGGATCAACTAGAGGAATAAACCAAGCTAAGAAGATCAACCTTCCATTCTAAAAACCTAAGGTGAGTTGTTATGATTTCCCTTCTCTTACTTGTTCATACTCTCCTTAATGTTCTCCTTGTTCTTATGATGTTTGGTTCATGCTTTGGAAACTTTATAGGAGTTGAATGAGTAATAAATGGAATAGAATGAAGTTAATGTTGTTGGGAAGATAATCTAGAGGGTATGAAATGGGTGGAATGTGTAGTGATAAATAATTTAGAATTACTTATTTTGGGTTTACATGATTTTAGGATGAACTTTGTAAAGCTATGAAATCCTCTTGGTGTTCTTGAATTTAGGGTAGAGTAAAGGAAAGGAAATGAAGCTAAAGGGAAATGTTGGAAACCTGGTAATTTCTGGAAGGCCACTTGGGCGGTCGCCCAAGGGGGCATGAGCGGCCGCCCATGCGGCCAGAAACTGGTATGCCTTGGAAATCCTCTTGGGCGGTCGCCCAAGAGGTGCTGTGCGGTCGCCCAAGAGGGCAGAAGCTTAGGGTCACCTTGAAATCCACTTGGGCGGTCGCCCAAGTGGTATGAGCGGTAGCCCAAGTGGTATGTATCTGAACCAGAATTAGTTTGGCAATCTTGTTTGGGCACTTACGAATTGTGACTTCCACTTGGCAAATTGAGCTTGAACCTTCATAGAGGCCTTGTATTATTGTATAATGACCTTGTAGGATGGAGTGATGATATTTCCTTGCCTTACTTGAGTTCATATACATTGTTTATATTATGCATAGTGTATTAAATATATGTTGCACTATGATATTGGTTGGACATGAGTATATTTTACCATGTTGCTATATTGTTATCCCTTTTTGTGGATTATGTTTCAAGTAACTATTATGTGCTTGATAATTTGTTAATCAGCTGATGTTGGGGGTATAACATAATACGATCAATTATGGAAGTGTGACCTAATGTGATCGGATTATGTTATATCTGTGACCGTCCCCTCCTGTGGCCACAGGTCGGGGTATAGCATCTGTAGTGAGCCAAAAGCTTTACAGAGTTGCTACTATCTTATTTGGTTCCCTGAAAAATGGGTCTTATAAGATGTGAGTATTGCTTAAGCAGCTCACTTAAGATTGGAGTATTATTATACCCAATGTTGTACGACTATTGTTCAGACGGGAAAAGGTAAACCAAGGTAATGGAATGTGTTTACAGCTTTTCCAATGTGTTATGTGCAACTTGTTATGTGTTGCATTTTATTTGGCATATTGCTGCATTCATAATAGCTTGCTGAGATTTATTCTCACCCCTCTCCCTTTAATGTTTTTAGATCCCGAGACAGGAGGACCGGCCAAGTAAGGGCGAAAAGGAGTTTGGCAGTGAGCTTTTGGGTATTGTCGGGGTACGTTAGGTTGGCGTAGAAATTATATTTTGTTATAATTCCTTTAGGGAGTTTGTAATTATAAACTTTACATTTCTACGCTAAAACCAATATATTTTGTAACTAAACAGGTGAATGTTTTCAAAGTTGGTCAACTCCTCCTCCAAAGTGGAGAGGAGTGGAGTTATTTTGAAATGACAACGTTAATGATGTTTATATTTGAAAGTTAAATCCAAGTTTTAAAAGTTTAGTAAATTTGGGTCAGTTTGGGGATGCTCCAACTCGGGACACGTGTAGGTTCCGAGTCGGGGTCCTCACAGTTGGTATCAGAGCTCGGTTAGAGTTCTCGGGTAGAGTCTAGCTGAGTGAGAGTGTGTGATAACTGACGTCGAGTGTTTAATGCAGGAGTTTGTACTAATGGCGGGTAATGATGGAGATCAGGATCGGGCTTTGGGTAATGTTGGTAATCCGAATGCCGAAATGATGGATATGTTCCGAGTGTTTCTTCAGAATATGGCAATCAGAATCAAGGTAGGGGACAACAACAAGAAGGTAGGCAAGGGCACCATGGTCTAGAGAAGTTTGTGAAGATGTCTCCTCCTAGCTTCAACGGAGATCCGGATCCGGTGAAGGCGGAGAGATGGCTTGAAGCAATGAATAAGATTTTCTTGGCTATGGAGAGTTCGGATGCAGAAAAGGTGAGATGTGCCGTTTTCAAGTTGGAAGGACCCGCGGAGCATTGGTGGCAGGTAGTGAAGGATGGTTGGGACCGGGATTTGACACCGCAGACTTGGGAGAATTTCACACGTAAGTTCCGGGATCACTTCGTTCCGATGGTGACTAGAGATAAAAAAGAGGTTGAGTTTCTGAAATTGGAGCAAGGGGCAATGTCTATAGCACAGTATTCAGCAAAGTTTACGGAGTTAGCCCGATATTGTCCTCATTTGGTACCGGATGAAGAGAGGCGTACCTATAGGTTCGTGAAAGGCTTAAGGGTGGAGTTCCGGAAGCAGCTTTTGACTCATGACTTCGCCAACTTCCAAGCGGCTGTGAACATGGCGTATCGGATTGAGAATGATATAGAGGAGCATCGTGGTAAAAGTGAAGGTGGGAACAGAAATAGATTCCAAGGTCAAGGTTCGGGACAGAACAGAGGGCAGCCAAGGACATTCACTTCGGGAGCAAATCGAGGAGGAAGCGTAGCGGCTCCAACAAATCGTTCGACTTCAGGTCAGTTTGGGGCATCGTGTGGATATTGCAAGAAGCAAGGGCATTCGAAGGACAAGTGTTGGAGCAAGCAAGGCCGGTGTTTAGAGTGTGGGATGACAGGCCATTTTCGGAGGAATTGTCCCAAGTGGCAGAATAAGCAAGCTTCGGGTAGTGGTCAAGGGGGACAAGGTAGTGGTGTAAAGAGAGATGTCGACGGGAAACCCAAAGATAGAGTCCAAGGTCGAGTGTTTGCCTTGGGTCGAGGAGAGGTCGATCCTAATGCCGTCATTAGAGGTATAGTTCCTGTCTCAGGAGTTAAGGCCCGCATTCTTATAGATCTCGGGTCTTCCCATTCATTTGTGGCATCTCATTTTGCATTCTCATTGCATAAACTGCCTGAATCTATGCCTTATGTGTTGGAGGTCTCTACTTCTATGGGAGAGTGCCTTGCATCTTCTTTGATATATCATGGTTGTGATGTGACTATATGTGGGCATGTATTGCCGGTGGATTTGGTCGAGTTACCAATCCGTGATTTTGATGCGATCCTTGGGATGGATTGGTTGAGTCAGTGTCATGCCTTGGTAGACTGTCGTAGAAAGCGAGTCTCATTTGCTATACCTGATGTGCCTACTTTTATATTTGATGCGGACAAATCTATGTTCGGTTTACATGTTATTTCTGCTTTAAAGGCTAGAAAGATGTTATCTAAGGGGTGTGCGGGGTACTTGGCTTATGTGGTAGATTTCAATAAGAAGTCCCCCTAGTTAGCTCATGTCCCGGTTGTGAATGAGTTTAGTGATGTGTTTTCTAGTGAGTACTCTATGCCTCCAGATCGTGAGGTAGAGTTTTGTATTGACTTAGTACCCGGTACCGCCCCTATCTCTAAAGCACCCTATAGAATGGCTCCGGCCGAGTTAAAAGAGTTGAAGGTCCAATTGCAAGAATTGCTAGACCGGGGTTTTATTCGCCCTAGTGTGTCTCCGTGGGGAGCACCGGTTCTATTTGTTAGGAAGAAGGATGGTACCTTACGATTATGTATAGATTATCGTTTGTTGAACCAAGCCACTATAAAGAATAAATATCCTCTTCCGCACATAGATGATTTATTTGACCAACTTCAAGGTTCCGTTATCTACTCAAAACTTGATTTGAGAAACGGATACCATCAGTTGAAGATTAGGCCGGATGATATTGCCAAAACAGCTTTCCGAACTAGATATGGTCATTATGAGTTTGTTGTGATGCCGTTCGGGTTGACTAATGCTCCAGCCGTGTTTATGGATATGATGAACCGTGTCTTCAAGCCTTATCTTGATAGTTTTGTGGTGGTATTCATAGATGATATCCTTGTTTATTCTAAGTCCCGGGAAGAGCATGAGAATCATTTGAGGATTGTCTTGTCCGTTCTTCGTGAGAAGCAGTTGTACGCCAAGTTCAGCAAGTGTGAGTTTTGGCTTGAGCAGGTTTCTTTCTTGGGGCATGTGGTGTCGAGTTCGGGTATTTCCGTGGACCCTTCAAAAATTGAAGCTGTGGTTAATTGGAAGCAACCGTCGACTGTGACGGAGGTCCGTAGTTTCCTCGGGTTGGCGGGGTATTACCGAAGGTTTATTGAGGGGTTTTCTCGGATTGCGACTCCATTGACTAGGTTGACTCGGAAAGATGTGTCATTTGTGTGGGATTCTAAATGTGAAGAAAGTTTCAGCGAGTTGAAGAAGAGGTTGACGACGGCTCCTGTTCTTACCCTTCCGGATGGTTGTGAGAATTTTGTAATCTATAGTGATGCCTCTAAGGCGGGTTTGGGATGTGTATTGATGCAAAATGGGAAAGTTATTGCGTATGCCTCTAGGAAGTTATCACCGGCGGAACAGAATTACCCTACTCATGATATGGAATTGGCGGCGATTGTATTTGCGTTGCATAAATGGAAGCATTACCTTTATGGGGCGAAGTTTGAGATTTTTACCGACCATAAAAGTTTGAAGTACTTATTTACCCAAAAGGAGTTGAATAACCGGCAAAGAAGATGGCTTGAGTTCTTGAAGAATTTTGATTGTGTAATCTCTTATCATCCGGGGAAGGCCAATGTAGTGGCGGATGCGATTAGCCGAAAGGCGTATGTGACAGCTTTGAGTTCTCGAGAATTGAAGAGTGAGGTAATTATTGCGAATGTTCGAGCCGTTCCTACATTGTATGGAGATTTGAAGGAAGCTCAACAAAGTGATCCGGAGTTGAAGAAAATCTTAGATCAAGTGCAAGATGGGAAAGTCGGGGAATTTGCGTTGAATAGAGATGGGATTTTAACTTTCCAAGGGAGAATTTGCGTTCCTTCATCGCCGGAAATCAAGAGGCGTGTTTTAGAGGATGGCCATAAGTCCAAGTTTGCGATTCATCCGGGTAGTACCAAAATGTATCAAGACTTGAAGCGTGGGTATTGGTGGAATGGTATGAAGAAGGAAATTGCGGAGTATGTGTCCAAGTGTTTGACTTGTCAACAGATTAAGGCAGAACATCAGAGACCGGCGGGATTACTTCAACCATTGGATATTCCGGAATGGAAATGGGAAGGGATCTCGATGGATTTTGTTTCGGGTTTGCCTCTTACCGCGAAGAAGATGGATGCTATTTGGGTTATCGTGGATCGGTTGACGAAGTCGGCTCATTTTCTTCCGGTATCTACCAAGTTTTCGTTAGAGAAGTTAGCTCAGTTATATATGAAGGAGATTGTGAGACTTCACGGGGTTCCAGTTAGTATTGTGTCCGACAGAGATCCGAGGTTTACATCTAGATTTTGGAGAGCATTGCATGAAGCCTTGGGTTCTAAATTGTGTTTTAGTACTGCATTTCATCCTCAAACCGACGGTCAGTCCGAGAGAACTATTCAGATACTTGAGGATATGTTACGGGCTTGTGTGATGGATTTCCAATTGTCATGGGAGGATCATCTACCTTTAGTGGAGTTTGCCTACAACAACAGTTATCAGTCTAGTATTGAGATGGCTCCGTATGAAGCGTTGTATGGTAGGAAGTGTCGATCTCCGATGTGTTGGGACGAGGTTGGTGAAGCGAGACTTTGGGGCCCGGATTTGGTTCGAGATTCTACGGAGAAGATCAAGGTGATTCGGGATAGATTGAAGACGGCTCAGAGTAGGCAGAAAAGCTACGCCGACAATAGAAGACGGGATTTATCTTTTGAGGTTGGTGACTTTGTGTTCTTGAAGGTCTCTCCGAGGACGGGAATCAAAAGGTTTGGTAATAAGGGTAAATTGGCTCCGAGGTTCGTTGGTCCGTTTGAGATCTTAGAGAAGATTGGGGATTTGGCTTTCCATGTTTCTATGTTGAGGAAGTATTGTCATGATCCTTCCCATATCTTGAGTTCTCCCCCCGATGATGTCCAAGCGGACATGTCTTATGTTGAAGAGCCATTAAGAGTCTTAGAATTTCAAGTTAAGGAGTTGAGAACTAAGAGTATCCCTATAGTGAAGGTCCTTTGGAAGAATCATACCGTTGAGGAAGCAACGTGGGAGCTAGAGTCGGAGATGAGAGCAAAGTACCCTTGGTTGTTTGAAAATCCAAGTAAGTCTTTTTAAAATTCGGGACGAATTTTCTTTAAGGGGGAGTGAGTGTAACGACCCTAACCCTAGGCACTAATTTTAAATATCATATTATGTGCTTCTAATATTTATGTTAACTTTATGTGTTCAATTATGTCTTTAAATTCGTATTTTAAGATAATTTGGGTGAGAAGTACATTTAGGATCTTTTAAGAATACATTGGGTATTAAATAAAGAACCATGGGGAATAATGAAAATAGAAAATAGATAAATAGTAAGAGGAGGTTATAATGAGTAAAATAAATAATTGGGGAAAAGGGTTAATTTAAAATGTTGGAAGTCTTGGATTAGTGAGGGAGGGGACATCATCCCTTAAAATCCTCCCCTCTTACCTCCTAGGTCAAGGACCCCCCTTACCTCCCTTACTTTTCTTACCCTCTCCCCATACCTCCCATACTTTTCTTACACTTCCTCCTTACTCCTTCATTCTTCATACTTCCTTTCCCCTAACAAAGCCATGGAAAGCCTCCATTGAAGCTCCCCTTCCAAGTCTTGTAGCTAGCTCATCTCTCAACCATTTTCAAGTCCAAGGGCATTTTTGAGGTTGAATCAACTAGAGGAATAAACCAAGCTAAGAAGATCAACCTTCCATTCTAAAAACCTAAGGTGAGTTATTATGATTTCCCTTCTCTTACTTGTTCATACTCTCCTTAATGTTCTCCTTGTTCTTATGATGTTTGGTTCATGCTTTGGAAACTTTATAGGAGTTGAATGAGTAATAAATGGAATAGAATGAAGTTAATGTTGTTGGGAAGATAATCTAGAGGGTATGAAATGGGTGGAATGTGTAGTGATAAATAATTTAGAATTACTTATTTTGGGTTTACATGATTTTAGGATGAACTTTGTAAAGCTATGAAATCCTCTTGGTGTTCTTGAATTTAGGGTAGAGTAAAGGAAAGGAAATGAAGCTAAAGGGAAATGTTGGAAACCTGGGAATTTCTGGAAGGCCACTTGGGCGGTCGCCCAAGGGGGCATGAGCGGCCGCCCATGCGGCCAGAAACTGGTATGCCTTGGAAATCCTCTTGGGTGGTCGCCCAAGAGGTGCTGTGCGGTCGCCCAAGAGGGCAGAAGCTTAGGGTCACCTTGAAATCCACTTGGGCGGTCGCCCAAGTGGTATGGGCGGTCGCCCAAGACCCCAAAAACTTAATTTTAAATCTGAACCAGAATTAGTTTGGCAATCTTGTTTGGGCACTTACGAATTGTGACTTCCACTTGGCAAATTGAGCTTGAACCTTCATAGAGGCCTTATATTATTGTATAATGACCTTGTAGGATGGAGTGATGATATTTCCTTGCCTTACTTGAGTTCATATACATTGTTTATATTATGCATAGTGTATTGAATAAATGTTGCACTATGATATTGGTTGGACATGAGTATATTTTACCATGTTGCTATATTGTTATCCCTTTTTGTGGATTATGTTTCAAGTAACTATTATGTGCTTGATAATTTGTTAATCAGCTGATGTTGGGGGTATAACATAATACGATCAATTATGGAAGTGTGACCTAATGTGATCGGATTATGTTATATCTGTGACCGTCCCCTCCTGTGGCCACAGGTCGGGGTATAGCATCTGTAGTGAGCCAAAGCTTTACAGAGTTGCTACTATCTTATTTGGTTCCCTAAAAAACGGGTCTTATAAGATGTGAGTATTGCTTAAGCAACTCACTTAAGATTGGAGTATTATTATACCCAATGTTGTACGACTATTGTTCAGACGGGAAAAGGTAAACCAAGGTAATGGAATGTGTTTACAGCTTTTCCAATGTGTTATGTGCAACTTGTTATGTGTTGCATTTTATTTGGCATATTGCTGCATTCATAATAGCTTGCTGAGATTTATTCTCACCCCTCTCCCTTTAATGTTTTTAGATCCCGAGACAGGAGGACCGGCCAAGTAAGGGCGGAAAGGAGTTTGGCAGTGAGCTTTTGGGTATTGTCGGGGTACGTTAGGTTGGCGTAGAAATTATATTTTGTTATAATTCCTTTAGGGAGTTTGTAATTATAAACTTTACATTTCTACGCTAAAACCAATATCTTTTGTAACTAAACAGGTGAATGTTTTCAAAGTTGGTCAACTCCTCCTCCAAAGTGGAGAGGAGTGGAGTTATTTTGAAATGACAACGTTAATGATGTTTATATTTGAAAGTTAAATCCAAGTTTTAAAAGTTTAGTAAATTTGGGTCAGTTTGGGGACGCTCCAACTCGGGACACGTGTAGGTTCCGAGTCGAGGTCCTCACATTACTCAAGGCCCAAAAGGGCCGGGCAACAAGATAGATGTGTATCTCCAACCGTTAATTGATGAGTTGAAGGAATTGTGGGAAGATGGTATATCAACTTATGATGCATCAAGGAGTTGTTTACTTTACGAGCTTCACTATTATGGACAATAAATGACTTTCCTGCATATGCAATGTTGTCTGGATGGAGCACTAAAGGTGAATATGCTTGCCCTTGTTGCAATGTGAGACCTCAAGCACGATGGTTGGATCATGGTGGCAAGTATTGTTATATTGGTCATCGACGCTTCTTGCCTAGGAGTCATGCTTTTCGTAAGGATAAAGGCTCTTTTGATGGTACTCATGAAGTGAGAGATAAGCCCAAGTTATTGTTTGGAACAAAATTGCTTAAACAAGTTGAAAATATGGAAAGCAGTATAAAATAGAAGATGTTATTAAAAAGAGGAAAAGAGAAGAGGGTGAGAAGCAACAAGCCAAGTTGGAGAAAAGAAAGGTTCCTAAGTTGTGTCACAATTGGAAAAAGAGGAGTATCTTCTTTGAGTTGCCATATTGGGCAAATAATCATGTTCGTACTAATCTTGATGTTATGCACATTGAAAAAAATGTGTGCGATAATGTGCTACATACTCTGTTAGGTACTGCGGGGAAATCAAAAGATAATGATAAAGCAAGAAAATACCTAAAAGAGATGAACATTCGAAAACCATTGCATTTACAAAAGCTTCCATCTGGCAAAGAAATTATGCCTCCGGCTCAGTTCACAATGAGTAAGAAGCATAAAGACACATTCTTGAAAGTTCTAAAGGGAGTCAAAGTCCCTGATGGCTATTCGTCAAACATATCTCGTTGTGTACATCTAGAGGAAAGAGCTATTTGGGGTCTTAAGAGCCATGATAGTCATATTTTGCTCCAACAACTACTCCCTTTAGCTGTTCGAAAAGCGTTGCCTACTTCTGTTGTAAAAGCCATCATTGAGTTGGCAAATTCTTTAGGCAATTATCCTCAAAGGTGAATACACTTGCCGATCTCGAAAAGATACAAGATCGGATGGTGTCACACTATGCGCTCTCGAGAAAATATTCCCACCGCATTTCTTTGATGTTATGGAGCACTTGCCGGTGCATTTAGCCGAGGAGGCCTTGCTAGCGAGCCCAATACAATTTCGTTGGATGTATCCGGTAGAGAGGTACATCCATATTAAATTTACTTTGAAAAAGTTAAATTCCTTTTACATTTGCTTTAGCATAAGTAAATGTTTTTGTAGGTTTCTACTTACATTAAAATTATATGTTCGAAATCGAGCCCATCCCGAGGCCTCCATAGCTAAGGCAATTGTGGCTGAAGAATGCATGACTTTTTGTACGCAATATTTGGATGACATTGAGACAAAGTCCAATTGTCCTAGAAGAAATGATGATGAAGGTGATGAGTTAGGCCGCTTTGTAGGAAAAGAAGAGGTAATTACCCTTGATTAGATCACACGAGTACAAGCGCATAGATATGTGCTTTTCAATACTGAAGAGGTTGAACAATACCTAGAGTAAGTGATTCCTTACATGAGGCTTACATTCCTTATATCTTTTATATTTCAAATTAATACTTAATTCATATTTTCAATGCTCGAGAATGCATCGTGTACATTTGAGGAGACACTACCTCGTAATCAACGACATCTTATAGAGAAAGAACATAATGATAAGTTTGTTAGCTGGTTTAAGGATTATGTAAGTATGAAACCACCTTCATATAATAGTTTCAATTTATCGTTTTAAATATTTTCTTATTAAATTTTGTTTTTTATAAAAGGTATGCACGACGAAAGATGTAGTGCCCGAAAGAATTACGAGTCTTGTATTGGGTCCTCATATGGATGCGAGGCGGTATAAGTCTTACATAATAAATGGTTTTCGATTTCGAGTGAAGGATGTCGATAGACGGAGGAAAACTCAAAATAGTGGAGTCATACTGAATGCAAGTGTGACAAGTTTTGCAAGCCGAAAGGATAATAATCCCATTGTAGGGGATGTTAACTTCTACGGGGAGTTGATTGAGATCCTTGAAATTCGTTATAGCAACTCAATAAGATTTGTATTATTTAAATGTGATTGGGTTGATAACCGGACAGGCAAGATGGAAGATGAGCAAAAATTTACTCTTGTAAACTTCAATCACAAGTTGTATAAGGATAATCGAGTTGGTGATGAACCATTCATATTAGCATCTCAAGCTGAGCAAGTTTGGTATGTTAAAGATCCTATAGAAAGTGATTGGAAAGTTGTGATGAGGATTACACCAAGAGATAGTTTTGACATATATTCAAATGATGATAAACAAGTTTCAGATTCGATTCCACAATTGGTACCATTTTGCTCACAAAATGCTGGATGAAAATGTTGCTAACGAAGAAGCATCGTGGGTGCGAGAGGGAGTTGATGGGGTCGAGATTGAAACTACTAATATCAATGACCTAGATGTTGATATGACCGATAATGATGATGTTGATATGGCCGATAATAATGATGATTAGTTTGAGTAGTATTTGTTTAGATCTTATTTGCTTACTATTTACTAAGACAATGTTATTACTTAAGTTTCATGTTTCAATCAAACTTGTTATTTTTGTATGGTTGAATATTAATATTGTTACTTCTATATAATATGTATTTGTTTAGATCTTATTTGCTTACTATTTACTATGACAATGTTATTACTAAAATTTGTGTCTCTCCGTCTTATATATAGGTGGTTTTTGTGTTGAAAATATGCCTCCTAAGGAGAGAGACGTTAGAGGGGGTAGCAACAAGAGGGGTAGACAAAACCCGCGGCCCGTAGTCCCAAATGATCCCACTTCCCCTAATGCATCATTGACGCCGTTTATGGGATTGACCCAATTGACCGCCGCTCAAAAGAAAAAATGGCGGAATTTGGAGGGTAGGAAATTTCAAGTCACCACTTTCTTCATTTGCCGGTGTTGAGGGATTTGGGTTTAGAGACGTTAGTAACAGAATTGATGACGCAAGCCGGGTTAGGTAATTTCTGGAGGAAGACTCCATCTACGTATTTGAGATATTCACTTGAGTTCCTTTCAACTTTGGAGGTAGGCGAGGGTCACAAGAAAATTCTATTCGGTTTCATATGAATGATGAAGCCTATCGAGTGACTTATGATGAGTTGAGGAAATCTTTGGGGTTGATCGTAGAGAGGAAGCTGGGTCGAGGGCGATGGGGGACTTGTTTTTCTTTTCGGAGCTCACGGGATTGCCCTGCAAAAAAATACCTTAGGGCTTCCTCTCTTTCTCACCCGGCTTGGAAATTATTTTGAGAGGTCTATCTATGTCTTGGTTGGCAAACGGAGAGCCCGCTCAATTGAATGTGGCTATGGTAAACCTTTTGCGAACGGGGTTGAGGAGTTTTCATGTGATTCCTGATTGGGTTGATATTTTTGTTCGGAGATGTGAGGCATTTGCCCTTTACCAAAAAGGGAAACATATCAATAGGGGGATGATCACATTGATTGCTCAAGCTTGTGTGGGTGAACCAAACCCGAGGCGATGAGATTGATGGGGGCACGAGTTTTTATTCGGAGACTGGCTAGTGCGGTATGACAAGTTTGTGAGGGATCGGAGGGCGACGGACAACAAGTCTTTATTCTTTGAATATGGTACTCCCGGGAGGACGGTCCGTTGCGGGGTAGGGGCCACGTTTCCAGTGGTGAACAGGCCGAGCATTGGCGTATGCCCGGTGTTGATGATCAAATGGATCCCGTTGATGAGGAGGATGATGAGGAGCAGGAAGAGGAGGATCGGGAGAGATAGGGTGGTCGGGGAGGAAAGCAGAACCCGAGCCGGCGGGGTTCTTTTGATCGGTGGGATACTATGAGGGCATTTTGGAGGAGCGGGAGCGATCAAGGATCGCTCGGGAGCGGAAGCCGACATGCTTTGGAGGATGCTAGATGGGGGAGGTTATCGCTCGGGAGCAGAGTCGGCAGGACTTTAGAGGATGCTAGATGGGGGAGGTGCGGGATCGTTTTGAGGGGTTGGAAGATGAAGCTGTCATTTTGGGAGCCCGGTATACGCGAGTGGAGGCTTGGGCAATGCAGACAGCCCGGAGTTACGAGCCGGTTTCGTAGGATTATTTGACTATGATGCATTTGAGAGCCACCGCTCGTGCACAGAGGCGTTCTTCCGTCGAGACCTACTATCAGGGACAAACCTCCGACTCTCATCAGTGACGTTATTATTGTGATGTTATTATTAATGTTTCATGTTTCAATCAAACTTGTTATTTTGTATGGTTGAATATTAATATTGTTAATTGTAATATGTATTTGTTTAGATCTTATTTGCTTACTATTACTAAGACAATGTTATTACTTATGTTTCATATTTCAATCAAACTTGTTATTTTGTATGGTTGAATTGAATATTAATATTGTTAATTGTAATATGTATTTGTTCTGCTTCTTTTGATCAAACTCTTATTTCCTACAGGATCTTGTTGCAGCAGCTCTCTTACTTTCCACCTCCGTCATCTGCTTCTCTAGGTACTCCTTTGATGCCTGTAGAAATTTGAATATATTAAATGAATATCCAATTTTTACTTTGGGATGTTCCCGCCCCGCTTCCCCACCGATTTGGTACCCGCGGGAGCCCCAACCCCCCCCCCCCCGCGTACTATTTTATACTTTTTCTGTATCAAGGAAGGCTTGGCCTATAGTGCTGTTGTTGTTGTTGTTGTTGTTGTTCCTTGTTGTTGTTGTTGTTGTTCCCCCTGCCCCGCTTCCCCACCGATTTGGTATTTGTTTTTTGTTAAATGTGACATATAACAAATGTGTCCACAACCTTTCAATGTTGATTTTCCATGGTTTATGGTTTTTTTTTTTTTCAATTTTTTGTTGATTCGTTGGAAATGTTAGTGTAATGTCATGTTTGTTGTTTCCCCTGCCCCGCTTCCCCACCAATTTTTTTGTTTTTTTGTTGATTCGTTGGAAATGTTAGTGTAATGTCATGGTTTATGGTATTTGTTGTTATTGATCACATTTAAATCATGTAGGTCAATATGGTGTTTAAACCATATTGACCTTATCTTAAAGAGTTACTTTTATGGTGTTTCTGGTTGTTTTAAAGAGTTACTTTTATGGTGTTTCTGGTTGTTATCTAGCTGATGGCGTGTCTGTGGTTGTTGTGATCATCCTGCTGAGTTTGTTTCTGCACATGTATGATTGTTAAGTCTTTTATTGGTGTTTGTTTATAGTGTCCCATCACATTAGCAGCTAAAAATGACTAGAACAAGTGTGACTGAAAGGAATAATGCTATGACGCATGTAACGTAAACTATTTTTCTTTTAAGCTGATTTGAATCAAATTCTAAGCCCTTATCTCCATGCCCTAACACATAGTATAACAAAGTTCTTTCACCAGTTTAGACATTATTTAACCAGTCAGCTGGGATGGATTATTATACTTAGCAAACTTTTTGCCTTAAAATAACTGCTTTGAATGGTGCTTGTCTGACAGTTTATGTGTTCATTGTGATCATAATAAAAGCAAAGTGTACTTTACTGCATGACACTTGCATGGCAGTAGTTATATCTGTTCGATTCTAGTGTGGCAATTCCTCCCTAAACTTCTGAATTAGAAAGAATCTGCATGCCTATTTTGGGTGTTAAATCATGTAGTATATGACTACATAAGCAATGGTTGGCTTGGGCAGTGGGAAGATCAGTCTCACACTCTCACTTGCACAAAAGTAGTGCTCATTCATCCTGTCTGTTCATTTATTGACGATCACATGCTGATAAAGATCTTAGTACAGCCAAGATACGAGTTTAGAAGTTGAGGTCACTTTTGTAGACATTTGGGTGCACCTCTTTCTCGTTAGTAAGACCTATTTTGGTAGATATATCGTGATGCAGTTCTTTCAAAATACTCGTGGCTGATATCATTTGGTTCATCTGCTGCTTATGGTTCTGCTCTGTTGTTTTCATTTTGAGTGTTGTTGTTGCTGTTTATAGGTCTTATATAAGATACATAAGACCTATAATAAATTTATAGGTCATATACATATATTATAAGACTGTTTTTTTGGGTCCTTTACTTGGTTTATCCAATTTTTGTGCTATAATTGAATCATGTCATGTTTGACGTATATGCGCCAAAGAAAAATTTATTAATGCAGGCAAAATTTCGAACCCTAAAGGAAGAGGGCTGGCAAAACCAACCAGCAAATGGGGTAAAGAGAGATTGAATATAATATGGAATAAATATGGTCAACCAGTTGGTGGGGAAATGGCAAAACTAGCTACTCAGATAGAAACTTTTGCTAGAAATGGGGAACATTTCCCATAACTAAAGAGTGGCCTCAGATGGACCATGAGTGCATAAATGCCGTATGGAATGACGTTCTGGTAAGTTGTAATCCATATTTCTTACATAAATCTCTAGTACGTAGTCAAAAGTCTTATGATTCTCTAACAATTTTTTTTTCTTTGTTGAATTGTGTATATAGGATAATACAAATGCGCCTCCGGAGTATTACCCGATTATGAATCTTTCTCTCGTAAAGCGTGGCGTGACTGAAAATACCAGTGAGACAAGCATATAATAAGTATTACTCAGATTATGAATATTACTCGGTTATGACTTTGTTATGAATATTATATCGTTATGACTCGGTTATGAATATTACTCGGTTGAAAGTTTTATAAGATGTATGAATCCGACCAAGATGCATTGGCTCACCCACCCCGTGGGTGCGTTGCGGATCAATGGGCTGCACTTGTTGCGATGTGGGGTACGGACAAGGCTCGGGTATATTTCAAATTAATCTCAATCTATTATCGTGAATGTCTTATATAAGTAGTCAAATTAATACTAATATTATCTTTTTTTTTCCAGGTAATATCAGAAACAAATAAATTGAATCGAGAAAAGAAAGCGTGCCTGAACCGGACCGGAAAAACGTCCCATCCCAAAGTCATAAAAGAGGTTTGTCATCGTTCAATTTAGTTCTCAGTTGTCAATTAATGTTTCTTTTTGTATCGTATATAAATATTTTTTTTTTTGTCAAATGATTCTATTATAAATTGTAGAGAGACGACAAGGGTTTACCAACTGATCGCGTAAGCTTGTTCATAGCTACGCGCACGGGCAAAACACCTGCAGATCAAGAAACCACTCAAATGATTGTAAGTTAAAGTTTCAACCTTTTCTGTTTCAGTTTTGTTATTCTATAGAATACTTTTTTCATTTCTAACTTCATTTTCATAATATTAATTAAAGTTAAAACATTTATATTGAACATGTTGTTTTTGTTACAGCAAACGCTTAATGATGCAATTGATGAGCTGCCAGAGGAGCAACAAAACTCTCCCACGGCGCGTGAAAAGATTTTTGTTGGTATGATGGGCACTGATGACCACGGGAGAGTGCGATGTATGGGAGGCGGTGTTAACAAAACTAAGGTGTTTGGTAAATCCCCAACTTCTCAGACAGCTGTATTGGAGGCGGTGGCATCCGTCAGAGCAGATTTTGAAAGGCAACTTCAGGAGGAACGCCGACAAAATGAGGAGGAACGCCGACAGTTACAACAACAAATTGATGAATTGAAACGTTGTTTTATGGAACGACGTGGAAATGACGGTAATGAATAGGTGGTGATATGTTTCTCAAAGTTGTGGATTTTAGACATTGATTGAATTTTGGATACATTCAACAACTAACTTTTTTGTATAATGGTTATTATGTCTGGATACATTCAACATTAATTTTGTGTTAATATGTAGATTGTAAACATTGATTGCATTTGTGTATTTTTGGTTATATACAGGTTGCATTTGTGTGTGTACAGGTTGAATTTGGTTTTTGTGAACGTATTTTTGGGAAAAATGAATTATACAGGGCTGGGGGAAAAAAATAGGCTTATTTACGGCGGCACCCTTCATCCGCCGTAAATAAGCCTAGAAGACTCGTGCCAAAAGGGGGGACGAGGGAACCTGGAGGGGGTCCAAATGGGACGACTCGTCCCTAATAAGTCATTTACAGCGGTAAGCACATCCGCCGTATAAAATGGGCATGGACGACTCGTCCCCAAAGGGGGGACGAGGGAACCTGGTGGGGGTGCAATTGGGACGACTCGTTACGGAGCGGACGACTCGTCTCTCATTTACGGCGGTTACACCTACCGCCGTATAAATATTACTCAAATACGCCATAATATACGTATGTATTACATTTATATACGGCGGTGATATTTCCGCCGTATATAGTATTTACGGCGGGATAACCGCCGTATATAGTATTTACGGCGAGGTTTTATACGGTGGACTATTTACGGCGGCTAGTCCGCCGTATATACTATTTACGGCGGGGCGCGTTTTATATACGACGGATTTTAACCGCCGTATATAAGCCTCTTTCTTGTAGTGAGTGGACACAATAAGCTGGCACCTGGGGAAGTTTATCAATGAATTTAGCAGTATTTGAAAATTATCAAACGCCTTGTATTACTTTAACTCACAACTCCTACATATATACATGTTGAGTCCTACTCGACTACAATTTGTTTAAGGCATAGACGATCATCTCTATCCTTTAATTACATACAATCTACCAATCAACTATCAATCAATGATTACAATTAGTTTAGCTAAAGTAGGAAAGGATGAGGACATAAAAAGTCCAAGATACGTGAGATTCTTGGAAAGGAAGTCACAAAGATATTGTGGATCTTAACACTCCCCCTAAAGTTGGAGTGTGAAGGTTGCGAAACCCAGCTTGCCTAAGAGAAAATGGAACTTCTCCGACCCTAATGCTTTGGTGAAAATGTCTGCGACTTGCCTGGAGGTGGAGATAGCACATGGTAGTACATCCTTTCGTTCGACACGCTCACGAACAAAATAACAGTCCATTTCAACATGTTTTGTCCGTTCATGAAACACCGGATTATTTGCATGTATGGCGGCTTGATTATCACAGAACAATGGAGTTGGAGAGTTCTGCGAAGCACACAAATCATGGAGTAACCAGCGTAACCATACGACTTCACACACTGTCGTGGCTATGGCTCTATATTCGGCCTCCGCAGAAGACCTTGCAACTACATATTGTTTCTTGGTCCGCCAAGATATTGGTGCATTGCCAAGCTTAAGAAAGTAGCCTGAACTTGACCGCCTAGTCTTAGTACAGCCACCCTAATCTGCGTCACAAAAAGCTTCAAGGTTGTACTCCCCTTTCGTTGGAAAGAAAATCCCTTGTCCTGGTGACGATTTTAAATAACGAAGAATACGATACGCAGCGTCAAGATGATTTTGTCGGGGCTTGCTAAGAAATTGACTCAACACATTTAACGCAAATGTGATGTCGGGTCTTGTCGAAGTGAGGTAGAGTAACCTCCCAACGAGTCTACGATACAAGGCATCATCAACTTCGGGACTGTCATCATCAGGGCCAAGTTTGACGTTTTGTTCCATCGGAAAACGACTCGGCCTACACCCTTGCATCCCAGTTTCTTCCAATATATCCAACGTATACTTTCTTTGGCTAAGCACCAGACCCTCTGGAGAACGGGCCACTTCTATGCCAAGAAAGTATTTAAGTTGTCCCAAGTCTTTTATACTAAACTTGGCATTGAGATATTGCTTGACCTTCTCCATGTGTGCTTCACTGTTGCCTGCCAAAATTACGTCGTCTACGTAGATGAGTGCGGCAAGATAGACTGTCCCTTCTTCAAGTATAAATAAAGAATGGCCAGCCTTGGATTGCCTGAAGCCATACATAAGGAGAGCTTCAGTAAACTTTCTGTACCAATTTCGTGAGGCTTGGCATAACCCGTACAAAGATTTGTGCAACTTGCACACACAGGTCTCTCCTTGTCGTGCAAAGCCTTGTGGTATTTTCATGTAAACTTCTTCCGTCAAATCGCCGTGTAGGAACGCATTATTGACGTCGAGTTGATGTAGTATCCACTTCTTCTTTGTCGCAACAGCTAGCAATGTTCGCACTGTGACTAATTTGGCAACTGGGGCAAAAGTCTCGTGAAAATCAATGCCCTCGACTTGTGTAAAACCCTTGGCAACGAGGCGTGCCTTGTATCGCTCTATTTCACCATTGGGTTTGTACTTTATCTTGTACACCCATTTTGATTCGATTGCTCGTTTTCCCGGTGGTAAATGTTCTAGAGTCCACGTACCATTTTCTTCAAGTGCTTGGATTTCCTTTTGCATTGCCTCACACCAAGCTTGTTGTGTCACTGCTTGACGAAAATATTTGGGCTCATCATGTGACGTGATGGCCGTCAAGAAACATTTGTGAGCATTAGAAAATCTTTCGTAAGAGACAAAGTGAGATATAGGATGTACCGTTGAGGTTCCCGATTCGGTGGTGGGCAGCGAATGGTCTATGGACTGTGGTAGATCAACCTCAAAATCTTGGAGATGAGCTGGCTTGTGGTGCTGCCTGCTACTTCTGCGTATTCCATTTTCAGATTCACCCGTGTTAGGCTGCTCACTATGGCTGTTATGCAGCCCATTAGTCTGCAAATCAGGAACTCCATCATTATGTTCATCTTGTGGGCTGCTTTGTTTATCAACTGTTGTCTCTTCTCCTTGCTCATAATCTGATATCCACTCTTGTTCTCTTGGAACAATAATCTCATTGCTTTGTTTGCTCATCACATCTTTATAAGGAAAGTGTGTTTCAAAAAATTTAACATCTCGGCTAGTATATATTTTTCCACTCTCAAGATCATATACCCGGTAGCCCTTTTGAGATTGTGGGTATCCCACAAAAACACATCGTCTCCCCCTATCACCAAACTTATCTCTACCCCTTTTGTTATCTTTTGCATATACTAAACATCCAAAAACACGAAGGTGTTCATAGGTGGGCATCCTTTTTAAAAGAATTTCATAAGGGGTTTTATTAGCAATAACAGGTGAAGGTAATCTATTAATGATATAGGCAGCGGTTAAAACACACTCACCCCAAAAATTAACGGGAAGTCCTGCCTCAAATCTGAGTGCCCTAGCAACTTCAAGGATGTGTCTATGTTTGCGCTCAACTACCCCATTTTGTTGTGGCGTGTCTGTGCATGAGGTTTCTAATGTGATTCCGTGTTGAAAATAATAATCCATCATGTGATTGGATTGAAATTCATCTCCATTATCCGCTCTAATTCGCCTCACCTCCTTTTGAAATTGAGTTTTGATCATATTACAAAACATGGGTAAATAGTAAGCAACATCAGACTTATTTTTCATGAGGTAAACCCAAAGTGCTCTACTATGATCATCGAAAATAGACATGAAATAATGGGCTCCCAAAAAAGAGGTTGTTCTATAACCACCCCAAATATCACAATGCAATAACTCAAAGCAAGGACGAAGTTTTAATAGAACTTAATGAAAATGGAAGCCGAGATTGTTTGGCTCTTAAACAAGAGTCACAAGGTTCAAAATTATTCTTAAAACTTAAAAAATGAATGTTCTTAATACTTGATGCATGTCCCAACCTCTGATGCCAGATTTGAGGAGCTGTGTTCATAGTCAAGGCCGTATCCAATCAGGTTCCTCGAAGGTAAGTCCTGTATAACACAAAAGTCAGGAAAGAATGTGAGGGCACAATTCATATCTTTCGTCATCCGGCTAACTGAAAGTAAATTACATTTAAAGTCAGGAATATTTAAGACATGATCCAATTTGAATCCATTTGGCAATTGTGTGCTTCCAATACCCTTAACAGGTACTTGTTCACCATTTGGGATTTGAACTGGAATACCCTCCTTGTAAACACGTTCCTTCTCAAGCATCCCTGCATGACATGTTATATGTTCCGTAGCCCCGAAATCTATTATCCAAGATTTATCTATGATTGTCATACCAGCCATGTTGACGTTTGGAGGGTTGATAGGTGAACTGGAACTTGTTTTCTCACCACCAAAGAACTCCAAAAACTTTGCATATTGTTCATTGTTGAGGCCTGCGATCGGACTTTGTTCCAAGGATTTGTGCTCAGTGACTTCAGCCTCTTTAACTTGGGCTGCCCTGGGTCCCCGTCCGCTGTTTTGGGTGTACAAGATAAAGTACAAACCCAATGGTGAAATAGAGCGATACAAGGCACGCCTCGTTGCCAAGGGTTTTACACAAGTCGAGGGCATTGATTTTCACGAGACTTTTGCCCCAGTTGCCAAATTAGTCACAGTGCGAACATTGCTAGCTGTTGCGACAAAGAAGAAGTGGATACTACATCAACTCGACGTCAACAATGCGTTCCTACACGGCGATTTGACGGAAGAAGTTTACATGAAAATACCACAAGGCTTTGCACGACAAGGAGAGACCCGTGTGTGCAAGTTGCACAAATCTTTGTACGGGTTACGCCAAGCCTCACGAAATTGGTACAGAAAGTTTACTGAAGCTCTCCTTATGTATGGCTTCAGGCAATCCAAGGCTGACCATTCTTTATTTATACTTGAAGAAGGGACAGTCTATCTTGCCGCATTCGACGTAATTTTGGCAGGCAACAGTGAAGCACACATGGAGAAGATCAAGCATTATCTCAATGCCAAGTTTAGTATAAAAGACTTGGGACAACTTAAATACTTTCTTGGCATAGAAGTGGCTCGTTCTCCAGAGGGTCTAGAGGGTCTGGTGCTTAGCCAAAGAAAGTATACGTTGGATATATTGGAAGAAACTGGGATGCAAGGGTGTAGGCCGAGACGTTTTCCGATGGAACAAAACGTCAAACTTGGCCCTGATGATGACAGTCCCAAAGTTGATGCTGGCTTGTATCGTAGACTCGTTGGGAGGTTACTCTACCTCACTGTGACAAGACCCGACATCACATTTGCGGTGAATGTGTTAAGTCAATTTCTTAGCAAGCCCCGACAAAATCATCTTGACGCTTCGTATCGTATTCTTCGTTATTTAAAATCGTCACCAGGACAAGGGATTTTCTTTCCAACGAAAGGGGAGTACAACCTTGAAGCTTTTTGTGACGCAGATTGGGGTGGCTGTACTAAGACTAGGCGGTCAAGTTCAGGCTACCTTCTTAAGCTTGGCAATGCACCAATATCTTGGCGGACCAAGAAACAATATGTAGTTGCAAGGTCTTCTGCGGAGGCCTAATATAGAGCCATGGCCACGACAGTGTGTGAAGTCGTATGGTTACGCTGGTTACTCCATGATTTGTGTGCTTCGCAGAACTCTCCAACTCCATTGTTCTGTGATAATCAAGCCGCCCGACACATTGCAAATAATCCGGTGTTTCATGAACGGACAAAACATGTTGAAATGGACTGTTATTTTGTTCGTGAGCGTGTCGAACGAAAGGATGTACTACCATGTGCTATCTCCACCTCCATGCAAGTCGCAGACATTTTCACCAAAGCATTAGGGTCGGAGAAGTTCCATTTTCTCTTAGGCAAGCTGGGTGTTCGCAACCTTCACACTCCAACTTGAGGGGGAGTGTTAAGATCCACAATATCTTTGTGACTTCCTTTCCAAGAATCTCACGTATCTTGGACTTTTTATGTCCTCATCCTTTCCTACTTTAGCTAAACTAATTGTAATCATTGATTGATAGTTGATTGGTAGATTGTATGTAATTAAGGGATAGAGATGATCTTCTATGCCTTTAACAGATTGTAGTCGAGTAGGACTCAACATGTATATATGTAGGAGTTGTGAGTTAAAGTACGTAATACAAGGCGTTTGATAATTTTCAAATGCTGCTAAATACATTGATAAACTTCCCCAGGTGCCAGCTTATTGTGTCCACTCTTTTTAATACCCATCAAGCTGTCCATAGTGTCTCTTGATCACTTTAAAGTGTTAATTACATTATGTTATATTGCATTTCGACTGGTAAAAGTTTCACTTAGGGACTAGACACTATGGTTGGTGATCATGGAACTCAGCTTTTGTTGGGTTTCCCTCCTAGTTGGAGGATGGCCCAGGTTTACCTATATGGGTCCATACTTAAAGCCCATATGGAGAATGAAATTAAGTGAAGGGCGAATTGGGTATTTCGCAATGCTCCTCTCCTCCTTGATCTAATATAATCAGATTAGGGTTTAATGTGAGAGGGATTTAGAGAGAAAATAGAGGCCGAGAGAAAAAGAGAAGAATCCCGTTTTTGCACAGACCAGCCCCAGAAAAACTGCGTTTCTGGATTCGTTAACCGTTAGATCTAGTTCAAACTTTCAGGACACGTTCATGACAGGCAGACGCATATTCTGAACGGTTGGATCAGGTTTTTGAGGTCTGGAGTTGAAGACACAGTCTTCGTTGCAGAGCAGTTTTTTGGTGTTTGGTGATATCCTAAACTCGATTCTTTTTCTTTTGTATTTCATCTGTTGATGAGGTTTGCCAAGAGTTTGTAACTCTTGAAGTTTTTGGTTTTAGTGTACCTCTAGTCCTATCTAGAGAGAACTCCTTGTATTGCCCATTATTGTTGATAGTGGAAGAAAGTGTTTGCCGGCCCCGTGGTTTTTCCTTCTCACATTGAGGAGGTTTTCCACGTAAATTCGTGTGTCCTTTGTTTGTGTGATTTACACTCATATTTGCTGCACTTGTTATTTACCTGTGATATCATTTAGTTGCTCTATTGGTTGTTCAAGCAGGAGGGCAAAGTATTTCCGCTGCATAGCTTGTGTTCTTTGCCCAACAGCTTTCTGGTGGACAGAAGCAAAGAGTTGCAATTGCCAGAGCGATTCTGAAAAACCCAAGAATTTTACTTCTGGATGAGGCAACAAGTGCACTTGATGCAGAATCCGAGAGAGTTGTACAGGAGGCTTTGGACAGAATCATGGTCAACAGAACAACTATCATTGTTGCTCATCGTTTAAGCACAGTTAGAAATGCTCATACGATTGCAGTAATTAGTCGAGGAATTTGCTTGATTGTGAAATTGCTACAGCTGTCATGGTAAGAGCAAAGAACACCTGCAAGTGTTGACAACCTTTCAGAATTGTTCAAAGATAGCTGTTTGTTCTTAGGAATTTGACCTCACTCCTAAACTGTCTTAAGCATGTAGATAGTTTAAGAAAGTTGACATTTTTACTCGCACGCTCGTATATGTACTATGCTCCTTTGCTAAATGTATTTGGTAATTCTGTGGCAAAAAAGTGAAACGTTATACTCACACGGAAAACAGATGAAAATGTTGTTTTGCCATCCTCAACAAGTCGAGCACCTGCATAAAAGCTGGTTGCGTGGACGCAGAATAGCAAGCCAAAAGCGAGTCCCAAACCTACCCCACTTATCACCCCTTGCCTTATCCCCGTCTTCATCGGGCCTTCACATTTCTTATTGTAAAGCTCCATTATTTTTTCCTCTGCGCAAAAAGATGCAATCTTTCGTGTGCTCCCAACTGCATCACAAGCCACTTCACTGGCTTCCTCGTACATCTTCTGCAAACATTTTAACTTGTGAGAAATGACACAACAGTTGGACTTTACGCACCATGATCATGTGTTTGGAAACAAACCTTTGCATCTGCACCAAACCCAGGGCCGGCTATTAGCATGAGCGGGGTGAGCGCTCGCTCCGGGCCTCATAATTTTGAGGGGCACCATTTAAAAAAAAAACCATTATATATATGTATTATATTTGAAAAAAATAAAAATCATCCAATTAGATAATTTGAGTCAAATTAGGTAGTATATTAAAAATCATATTATATAGTATTTTAATAGAAATCTACTTCTTTATTTACATCTTAACAGATTTTTTGATAGAATTAATTATTAAGTCCACGGCATTTAACGCGACTCCTCGTCCTTCTCCTCCATTCGGCTCCATTAACAGTCGCTGTATTCTTCTCCTCTCCAACGTCTTTTTTTTTACAACTACAAATTCTCTTTTCTAAGTTCTCAATAGAATATCAAAACTTACTTTCGCAACTACAATAGCAAAATTCACTTTCATCTACAATAGAAAAAATCCGACTTCAAACTACTCCGTCGCAGATTCATGATTCATCTCTTTGCCGGGTTCTTTCGTTCTTTTCATACTTTATAATTTTAAGATATGAGTTCTAGAATTAGGAAACAAGATTCCGGATGTGAAAAACGTAAAAAGCAAAAAAGAATTGAAGTTTTCAATCAATCACAAAAGGGAGCCCTTGATAAATTTATGATAAAAAATTCACATATTTTCTTGCATTTTATTTTTTGTAAGTGTTTTTGGGGCCTCATTTTGAACTTTGCACAGGGCCTCTAAATTATGAGAACCGGCCCTGACCAAACCCCTTCATGAACCTCATCTGAACATATCCATTAACTCCTACCAGAGGTATCAGAGCAAGAACAATAAGTGCCAACTGCCAGCAAGCTGCAAATGCTATGGCTAAGGCAGCAACAGCCGATGAAACATCTTGAACAAGCTGACCAAGTGCATCTCCAACTAAAGCACGCACCATAGTTGCATCTGCTGAGAGTCTTGCGCCGATTGCTCCACTTGAATGCTGAGGCCTATCGAACCAACCAACCTCCATGTGAACTACCTTCTCAAAGCACATTGATCTAATCCGTCTTATCAACTTACCCCCGGCAACAGCAAAAAAATATGATCGGGCTGGGTATGCCGAAAGTGAAGCGAGCCCTAGGACTACGTACATGAGAGACCAAAATCTCGAGTCCTTCTTTAGTTCATTTGGTGGCTCGTAAAATAATTTGAGCATACTTGAAATGAGTATACCAAAAT